>JAASFJ010000154.1:0-36590 GCA_023333755.1 Globisporangium uncinulatum | reverse complement strand
TGGCGCCACGGGCGGTTTGAGCGCAAAGATGCTGATAGAGTGTGTCGTGGACGACGGCGTCGAGGCGGAGCTGAGCGCGACAGTCGACAGTACTGCGATTCGGCTGTCGATGTCGTGGTGGTCGACGCGTGAGAGCAGTGGTGGGAGGAGACGCAGTAGCTCCTGTGGCTTAAGCAAGCGGCTCGCCGCAGCGGCGTCGGAGGCATGGAGGTCGTTGTCGCTCCTGTCGCTGCGCCAAAGCATGCGGTCCTGCTCGACGTGGTGGAGCGGCCGCGAGTGGTGCGCGATCTGCCGCAGCTGCGCGCGCACCTCGAGGTCGAAGGCGCCGTCGCCGTCGCCCAGGGGCTCGCACAGCGCGGCGATGTCCATCCGCCGGTCTCGCGCCGTCTCCATCGTCGCTGGCTGGGGATTGTGGTGTTGCAACGCACTCAAAATCGCTCTGATGGAGAGAGACGACGTGTACTTTTGCGGTGCTCTTGGCGCGTCCACACTTCCCCATAAACCAACCACCTCTCGCTCTCTCTGTCAGGTTTGTTGTGCTTCGATCCAGAGTTCGTCAATCACACCACGTGTTGCTAGGTAAAGCAAACAAGAAACCCAAGCACCACAAAGCACCTTCAGCACAGAGCAAGAGGTATCAAAGCACGACCACCAGCAAACGCATGTGATCTTCCTCCACCTGCACGTCGGGTCGAAGCTGGTTCGATGCGAAGTGTGGTCCGACATTGTATCGGGCGATGGCTTCGCAAACTTCAGCCGCGCGAGTGCCGGAACATTCGCACTACACACCCATGAAGTTATCATGTGCTACCCGAGTGACGCCTGCGTGTCATACCGCGCTCGCCCAATCCGATCCTGTTTCGTCCAGTCTGTGCGACGCGCGCACACTTGCGTTTTGTATGTGAGTGGTTTTCAGTGCTGCTTGGAGCAGCCATCCTGTTCACGCTTGTGCTTCAGCCGACACACGCACTCGCGCTTTGACCGCCCGAGACGCAGCTCATGGCGCCGAGTCCGCTCGAGCTGCCACGCAGCGTGCTTCACGAGCTCCTCGGGCTCCTCGACCACCGCAGCGTGCATCAGCTAGAGGCTGCAAGTCGCCTCGCGCGCTCGCTCGTGCTCGCCACTGGTGCGTCTCCAGCTCCAGCTCCAGCGAGAGTGTGAGCGTGAGCGTGCCGTGTGCTCCGCTGCCACACGCACGCAATGGCGCGTCTCACGCTCTCTCTCTCTCTCTCTCTTGGATTCAGGCATCTGGCGCGCCACCGTGCTGCAGCGTGTGGCGCTTCTGCCAGCGCACGAAAACGCGCTCCAAGCGAGTGAAGAGACGGGCGGATGGAAGCGGCTCGCGTGCGTCGCTGCAGCCCAGTGCCAGCGCGACCGGAGCCTGCTACGCGACGTGCACGGTACGTACGTATGTGCATTGAGTGCAAGTAGACAGCCGCTGACACCCACTGGTTGCATCGCCAGCCTGTTCGTCAGTGGACCGGCCGTGCGAGTCGCCGACCAACACGCTCGTACCGTCCCGTTGCTGGCTCTCCATGCAGTCAGTCTCGGACCGCACGCTGTCGCGGCGACTGCGCAGCACGAGCTTTGCAGACCTCGTGATTGGCCCTGCGAGTGCGCTCGAGAGCCTCGCTGAGGTCACGCAGATTGAGTGCGGGTGCGAAACCGCTGCGTGCTACTGGAGCTCGTCGCCGTCGCTGCACCAGCACGCACGGGACTTTATCGAGTACACGACGTGCGGTGCCTGCGTCGTCCACGCAGTGCAAGTGCTGCCTTACCGCGCGTTCTGGCACCCCGACAGCCCGACGTTTGCGCCTCAGAGTGTGTCGTTCGCGTTCTACGCTCCGAGTCGGAGCCCGAGCCGCTCCGAACGCATCGATAGGCGACAGGACGATGCACTCAAGTGGCAGGAAGACGGGAAGACGCTCGTGTACGAGTCCCCAGTGTACGTGATGGTGAACGCGATGGAGCTGCACGAGTTTGCGCTCCCCAAGCTCGTGTGGCTCGACCACGGCAGCACGTTTCGGCTCAATCTCATTGGCCGGCACCAGCGCGAGACGTTCGAGATGCCGCCGTGGATCCCCGCAGACGAGCAAGAGCCAGCCGAGCCGCCGTACTACTGCTGCCTCAGCTACGTCGCGGCACTCGGCGTCACACTCGACTCCTGCTAGATGAGAAGAAGGGAAGGGGAAGAGAAGGGGAAGACAGTCGGCAGCGTCTGCAGCGAACGAAGCTGCGGCGCACACGACAGGCTGAAGCCATTGGGGTCACGAGACCGTGAGGACGGACACGAGTCGTCCGTCCGTCTCTTCGATGCAATGAGCCCACTCGCTCGCTCGTCTCTCCCTGTCTCTCTCGCTCTCTTCATCCGTCTGTCTGTCGCCTACACGACGTGCAGCATGGGCCGCGATTCGCCGTGGCCGATCGCCAGTCGCTGGCTCTGTGCGAGCACACGGTGCAAGTACGCGGTCGCACGCGTCACTGCTCGCACCATGTCGCCCGTCTTGGCGAACTCGGCTGCGATCGCCGACGCGAGTGTACAGCCAGTGCCGTGTGTGTTTGTCGTCGCGAGCTTGCGGTTCGTGACAATGTGAAACTGTGCGTGCCTAGCGTCGTAGAGCACGTCGTAGACGTCTCCACTCTGCGACGCTGGCAAGTGACCGCCTTTCACGAGTACAAAACCCGAGCCGAACGCTGCGAGGTCCTGAGCTGCTGTCTTCATGTCGTCGAGCGTCTCGATCGCACGGCCGTCGAGCTAGAGGCGTTGACACAGAGCTGTGAGCCAACCCAGAGAGTGTCGTTCAGTGCGACGGACGCTGGGACGTACCAGGACGGAAGCTTCTGGGATGTTTGGCGTGATGATGGTCGCGAGTGGGAAGAGTGCGCTCACCATGCGCTGGTGCGCGGCTTCCGCTAGGAGCCGGTCGCCGCTCGTCGCGACCATGACGGGGTCCACGACGAGCGGGAGCCTATGCGTCTGGAGCACTGAGGCGACCACGTCGATGATCTCGTCACTGAAGAGCATCCCAGTCTGCCGAGCCGTCGAGTGCAAAGAAGAGTGAGCGAGTCTCATCGCCCGTGCCGTCTTTTGTCACTCACTCACCTTGACAACGTCCGCACCAATGTCGTCGAGCACGCACGTCATCTGATCCGCGACAGCGCTCGCGGGGAGTGCGTGGATCGCGTGTACGCCGAGCGTGTTCTGCACTGTCACGGCCGTGATGGCCGAGCTCGAGAACACGCCAAGATTCGTGCACGCCTTCGTGTCGGCCTGGACGCCAGCCCCGCCGCCACTATCGGACCCTGCGACAATCAGCACACGCGGCGGCACGCGACCGAGTGCGCTTCCGCTCGCTCGGGACTCGAAGTGGTCCGCGTACGCGTGGAAGCTGCCAGCAGCTGAAACGAGGCGCAGGAACGTCACGAGCTCGAGCGACGAGCACGGTCCAACGACGTGGACGCTGGCGTCGTCGTGCGTCTTGACGCCCATTAATGCACGCAGCAACGGGTGCTCCGATGTCGGCTTCTTGGACGTCGCCAGCGGATGCACCGTCAGCGTAACCTTCTTGTCGTCATCCAGCGCAACGTCGATCTCGTACTCGCCCTTCCCAAGCGACAGCACCATGTCTGTCCGTAAGGCCAGTCAGTGGGTCCGACAAGCGTCAGCAGAGTTTGACGGACGTCCGACACTGTCGCGTCGGCCCCCAACACAGCACCTTCTGCCGTCGCCTCTTGTGCAAGCTCTCGCTTGTCATCTGGACATCCGCGACCCCATGGACGGCACACGACATAAGTGAATGCAGCAGTCCCTCCGCCAGTGCTAACTGGATCAGGTTCAAAGAGTAACTTCTCAGCCATTCGAGGCGCGCAACCTCGTCTCATGCTGCCGCTGTGGTGACGACAGCGAGCAGAGACGAGGAAGGCGGAGCGAAGAGGGCGCCCCTCGCTGATTCGATCGGTTAACACCTTCCATCTTCCACCAACGCAAGGACCGAGGCAGACAACACGCAAGCGGTACCTTCCGAGACCCTCGCAGTCTCGTCGCCTTGCACCGACAGCAGCACTGTCATTGGAAACGTGATCGACGGGAACGCGCGCACACTGTGCGCGCGTGCGAGTGGGAAATACTGCTCGAAGAAGCGCAGCTCCAGCTCCATGGCCGCGTTGTACAGCGGCTCGAGCGTGGCGTCGCTCACGCGTTCCAGCGCCGCCGTCTCGTCCAGCAAGTCCTCCATGATGCGGGCCAATGCCTGAGCAAGAGGACAGACAGTTGCGACGGGAGAGTTTGCATTGGCTGATGACGCGGCGTGGGCTCTGCGTGGATCCGTGTGTGTACGCACACTAAACTCGTCCGCGCAGTACGACGCGATCCAGCGGCTGTACGGGTGCCTCTCGTCCGGTACGCCACCGATCGCTGCCCGAATACTCTGGCCGATGAACGCGTACAGACGCATGCACGGCGTCATGGCCGCCAGGACTTCCGCTACGGAGTCGCATGTCGTCGCAGTCTCGAGCAGAAAGTCGACGTAGTCTCTCGTTGCAGGAGCCGCTGACGCGTCTTGAATCGCAAACACGTCGGTGACGAACGACTGTCGGAGGTAAAGAGTGCAAGCAGCGAGCTTAGCTCTAGCCCCGGCTCCTTCACCTGCAGCTCCGACACGCTCCAGCTCAGCTACAGTACCTCAAGGAAGGCCGAGTGCGTCGAGAGCTCTGTCTCGATCCCCGCCATGAGGCGGAGGAGCGCGCGTGCATGCGTGGGCTCAGTCGCTTTCGCGACCGCAAGCGCGAACGCCTTGGCAAAGCCGTGGAGAAAGTAGGCGTCCTGCAGGAGGAACGCCTTGAAGTCTGCGCGCGCAAGCGAGCCCGCGGCCAGCGACGACACGAATGGGTGGTAAAGGCTCTGCAGCGCGCGCGCCTGCGCCTGTTGCCAGAGCCGCTCGGCCATCGAGCTCATCGCCGTTGTCGTCATCGTCAGAGGAGGGGGCGTCAACGCGCAATGTGTTCACAGGGTTTCAAATCAATTCTGGCCACAGGATTCACGCTTATCAAGCTGTGGTATCTGGTATCTTGAAGCGGCGCCAATACGTCCATGCTAACTGGATTGGTATCATGACTGCAGTACCAAACCAAATACAGAACCAAAACACCTCATGGCAGGCGAGCCGTTGGTGGCACCGCCAGCTGTGGCCAAGCGCCAGGCGAACGAGCTGTCGGCGGAGGAGCTCCAGGCCGAGGTGCGTGCGTACAGTGCATCCGCTCCATGTCTGAATAATCGATGGTGGTGGCACGCGCGGGGTGGCTCTGATACTAGCGTGTCCTTTCGAGCAAGTGTGGCCGCTACGGCGTACCAGCCGGCGAGACGCTCGCGCGCATGGCTGCACTCCAGCTCAAGTACGACGACGAGTACGACGCAGCGCAGCGCGAGCTCGCCGCATTCGAGCGAAGGCGCGAAGACGCGCGTCGACGCGAAGACTTTCACAGTGCTGCGCGGAGCCTCGAGGCGCTCGAGCAGGCGGCGTTAGACCACGAGCCCAAGATCCGTGCGATCGAGCAGCAGGTACTGTATAATGCATTCTACTGGGCCATGGCGCGGTCCCGTAGGCCGTACGTGCGTAAACTCAGTCCTGCTGGCCCTCACATGGCTTCAGATCGCACACAACATTGCACCAAAGCGCCTCGTCGTACGCGGTCTCTCGCCGCTCGCGTGCTGCGGTCTCTTGCGAGCCATGCGCACGAACACGAGCGTCCGCACGCTCGACCTTGCGAGCAACAAGCTCACGGACGCGATCGCTACGTCACTCGAGAAGATGCTCGTGCGCAACAAGACGCTCCAATCGCTCGACTTGGGCTTGAACGAGCTCACGCACGCGTCACTCGGTGCGATCGGGCGAGCGTTGCGTGGCAACACAGTGCTCACGACTCTCAGCCTCGAGTCGAACCCTGTGCTGCTCTCAAGTACGGACGCGTCAGTAGCCGGCACTGTGAGCAGCCACTTCGAAGCTTTCACAACAGCAGTCGCGACGACCACGAGCCTCACGTCGCTGAATCTGTTCCGGACGCAGATGAGCGTCGACGTTGGGCACGTACTCACGCAGGCAGTCGCCAAGAACACGTCGATCGTCGCACTCGAAGTCGGCGGCGATGCGCTGCTGGTGCCGAGCGACGTTGCGCTCTTAGCGAACCACGTCAGCCGCAACCAGCAGCACGCTGAGAAGGCGCAGAGCCGAACGGCTGCGGTCCGGTGTGAGCTAGCGGACCGGGCCGAGGCCGTGTACGTTGAGCAGGCGACGCTCGCCCAGCAACAAGCCGACCTGGCGTGGCACGACGCGAATGCGAAGCAACGCGCAGACCGCCGGGAGCAGGAAGAGTGGGAGCGTGCGCGTGTGAGTGCAGAGGCGGACGTGCGCCGGCTCGTTGAGATTGCAGCGATGGACAAGCAGTACTTTGAGCGGCTCGAGGCCGAGAAGAAGCCGACGAAAGGCGGCGCCAAGGGGCGAAAGTAGGCGCGAGAACCGAGAGAGAGGGAGAGGGAGAGGGCGATACGCGACACAACAAGCGCCAAACGGTTGTGACAACGAGTCGTCCCGATAACCGCCACCATCATCGCCAGTGTTGCTACCTGCATGGCGGTCGATCGACAGCTACCTACTATGAGTGGGTAGCGGTGCTGCTGGTGGAGGAGGCAACAGGAGGAGGAAGGAGAGACGGGACGTCTCCTGGCACTGCGACGCCTGCGCTCGTGGCTTCCTTGAGCGACACGTTGTACGCCGAGACGCTCTCGTCCAGGATTTCGCGCTCGATGGTGAGGAACGACGGGAAGCTGATGGTCTCGCTCTTGTCCCCCGACGCCTGCACCTGCAGGACGGCTTGGCCCGCCATCGAACTCGGCTCCTTGTACACGTGCACTTGGAACGACTGGTTGTTGTACAGGAAGCAGATGCGCTGCTGCTTGATCACGTCGCGCGTCGGGTCGTTCCGATGCCGCACTGCGTACGAGTACTCGCGGGCGCTGAGGATGCGCTTCAAATGCACACTGGTGGAGCGTGGGAGTGGCACACTGATTAGGTACCAGACTAAGGGGGCGCACGCGACCGCATTGCCTAATACTGAACTTGTACGTACGCGTCGCCAGTCTGGAGGTACCGGACGGTGGTCATCCCGTACGCTGGGATGCCGTACTGCGAGCGACACCGCACGAACGAGTAGTCCTTGCTCGTCTCTGCACGTGAACGCCAGTCGGTATTGATCAGGTCAGATATTCATTCCAGTTCCAACCACAGCAAGCCACAACAAACCACAGCAAACACGCACCGGCGGACTCGGGCGTGAGGTACACTTTCTCGACCTCAAAGTCTTCGTGGTGGAACGGAATGTCGCTCGACTCGGGCGCTTTCGCGAGCAGGAACTTGCGAGACGCCTACGTTCGTTCGCCCCATTCACTCACTCGATTCGTTAGTCCCGCGCCACGTTCCGCCATTCAAAAACCACCATTCGCAGCGGTGGTTTTTGCACCTTGAGCGTAGTGGGCACCCCGCAGAGGTTCGCTGCCGTGTCGACGAGCCGCTGCATCTTGCCTTCAAAGCCCGTCGTGTTGTCTATGGCGTAGAGGAAGAAGCGACGAGCACGCGATGAGTCCAGACGCAAGTCCAGGCACGGAGAGCCTAGACTAGACTAGACTAGCCTAGCCCAGACTAGGCTGCTATCCTCAGACGAAACGCACCAAAGACAAAGAGCTTGGGGTGGCCGATCCAAGCACGGCACGTGCGCGCGTCGATCTCACGCGCTTGCTCAATGTTCTCAATGCGGATGCCGTTGTTGTCGAGCGAGTAGAACTTCTCGGCGCCGTTCGCGGCCGTGACGAGGTGGAAAATCGCAATGTACCGCGTGTCACGGAGCGTGACCGTGTCGAGGTCGTGCTGCGTCTTGAGCTCTTCCCACTGCTCCGCGCTCATGTACGCCGAGCCGTCCATGACGCCACGGTCGCACAGAATCACGCACGGCTTGCCACTGTCCTGCGCGAGCGAGTAGAACGAGTCCTCGAGCGACATTTGGAGCTTGAGAATCTGCCACTGGAAGTTGAGAATGTCCGTCTCCTTGAGGTCGCTAAGAGCCCGGCAGGCAGGCAGTTAGTTAGTCTAGTCAACCTACAGCCACCATACACACAAGAAGAATGCATACGCACAGGAAGAAGGCGCCGCCCGTCTGCAGCAGCGTCGACGCCTCGGGCACGACGTACACGCGGAAGCCGCGGTCCCTGGACGACACAGGTGCGCACAGTGCGTGATTGAGTGAAGGCCTCGCATAATCAGTATGGACATGCGGTGGCACAAACGCACCGGAAGTAGGTCGAGAGGCGGTCGAGGCTCGTGGTTTTGCCGGCGCACGGGCCGCCCGTGAGCACGAACTTGTAGATTGGCGCTTCGGCCCGCTGGCCGCGCTGGAGCGCACTCAGCAGCGGCGGCGGCGACTCGCACTGCGAGATGCGGAGGTCCTGCGACCACATGCGCTCGTTCTGCCCCATGGCGTTGCGAAGGGTGTGCTCGAGCTGCGAGCTGAGAGAGTGTCTGCTGGGTGGGTGGAAGGACGGCCAACGGCCAATTGACCAGGAGGTCTCGATTGGAGGTGGAAACGCGGACTGGCTGACAACATTCGCGTGACGCAATATTCGCATTCAATAGCCCGTTTTTAGTGTGGTATGAAAAACATCAGATACGGATTTCGCCAAGGAGTCGAAAATAGCGTGGTCAAGTATAATGCAAGGGTAAGTAGAGGCTAATGATTGGCGAATTATTTAATGATCGATGTGGTAGACACCACAACGGGATGGTTACTAATACATGTTGTAATCGTCCTGGCATAGTGTATGTCACATCTTGAAGTAAACGAATCTCCAGTACTGTCCCTACAACTTGTTAGAAGTAAGTTCACGACGACTGCTGGATCATTTTCACGAAGGCACTCAACGCGATACTGTATCAGCCCGTGGGTGCGCGCGTGTGATGCGTGCATACAAGTGTACACACAGTGTACGCCACCATCGAACACAGCAGTCGATGCTTGGTCGTTTGAGAGGCACTCGTCAATACTGTACCGTGGTTTCCCATCTCGCGCGAATGCCAGGTGACAACATGATTGATCGCGTTTGTTGCGCGCTGGAATCGATTCAACATGTACACAGTACACAGAACTTCCCCGAAGAAGTGCACTCCACTTCTCCGAATGTCCTCGGATGCCGTGCACTCACCAACAACCTTCGTGCTGAGAGACTAAGTCTGGAGCTACGTGTGTAACAGTACATCATGGGACTTTGCTACGAGCGAGAGTTCACTCGTTGAGCACGTTCAGCATAGCGTTAGTACATCATCTGTATGATTGTACTGGGCCGGCAACCACGACAAGTATCGACGTAGTCGTTTACACGTCGTCATGGCCAAGCAAGACATGCGCTACACACACTGCAGATCCAGGAGTCCCATGCTACTTACTGTCTGCGCGATCGATTCGCCAGTCGACTCGGTGTGTCAGATCCATCACGTGATGCGCAGCTTCTTCTCGTTCCCAAGCAGTGGCTTGATGTCGGCGATCGACATGGACGTGAGCGCGTCGAAGACAGTGAACTCCATGAGGCTCCCGGCCGCGTTCTTCGCAAACTTGCCTGGCTCCGCGTCGTCGACGAGCAGCACGCGGCCAAACGTGTTCTCTGAGAAGAGGCGGAGTTTGCGCTCAAAGAGACTCACAGAGTTCTTGCCGAGCGTGCCGGTCGGGTTCGAACGCTCGGTTGCCGGCATGTCTTCGCGTCCAGTGTGCTTGTCTGTTGTGACAGTGTACTTGTTCGACGACAGGTGTCCACGCTTGGACTTGCAGAGTCCCATGGCGTTTGCGACCTTGAGCGGGTAGCGTAGCTGGACAGGCTCGCGGGTCATACCGCCGTCTTCAAAGAGGTAGTCTGCTGCAAGATGCACGTGTCCGCTCGGCCCAGACGTGTAGAGCTGCTGGAGGATCGCGCCGATCGAGCAGTTCGTCGAAATGACGCCGTTGGTCGACAGCTCTGGGTTCGTCGGGTCGATCCCGAGTGCCTCCATCGCCACGAAAACGTCCCATCCGACGAGCACGTACCGCTTCTGCAGCAGCTGGATGACGCTGTTGTTCGCGACTTGTGCGTAGTTGGTCGCGAGCATCGCTGAGGCACCGAGGAGACCGGCGCTCGAGAGGATCACAGCGATCATCGTGAGGTCGCAGACGATCTCATTGCCCCAGAACTGGGCCAACTTGGCGGCTCCGCCGTAGACGCCTGTCTGGGCCGGATCCGTGAGCTTCATGAACGTCGTGCTTCCTCGCACCGTGAGCAAGAAGAAGAGGAGGATGCAGAGCATGATGCTGTAGATCTTGTAGCTGAGGAAGAGCGAGTACGCGTCCACGAACCACTCCATGCGTTCACGGACAGCGGGTCGAATCGACTTGACCGACTTGAGTCCGCGAATCGCGACCTTGAGCGCGAAGCGCAGGAACGAGTGGAGCGCGCACATGATCCACGTGATCTTGCTCAGCGCGCCACACATGAAGATGAAGTTCTCGAGGTTCACCTTCTTGCTCAGCATCCACGTCCCCATCTCGAGCACAATGTACATCATGCGTAGGTTCAAGAGCGAGTCGAGGATGCTGAGCGCAATGTAGAGCCAGTGGTTCATCCAGACGTCCGACGCCATGAACAGCGAGCCTTTGAACCGGACGACATAATTCTCGTTGTCTGGGAACGTCGTCGCGACGCTCATGCTCGGGAAGAGGTACTTGAGGTACCGCTTCTCGTTCACGAACCGGAGTTTCTCGGGCACGTAGTACACTGCTGCAGATTGCACGATCGTAGCAAAGACGCCCTGCGCGATCATCGTGATCGACACAACGCCGTATAGGATAGCGACGACATCGGTGACCCAGCTTCCGTTGTCGAGCGCAGTGACGACTGTCGCGGCCTGATCAGCAGCTTCGCCTTTGAAGAGTCCCCACTTCCAGTCTGGATTGCGCACGACCGGGACGGCGAGGCAGTCGCTGCTCTGAAGCTCCACGTGGTAGCTCCCGCCTGCCCAGAACGACTGGTGCAGAATGAGATCCGTCATGTACGCGAACGTGCGCTCCGGTCGACCGAGGCACTTTAAGAACGGCACACCGGGCTCGCCAAAGTCCCGGTCGATCCCGGCTTGGATCAGTCGATTGTCTTGAATGTCCTCAAAGTTGTCGAGGATGTAGCGATGGCACGCGGACGCGTTTCCAAACTGCGCGACACAGCTGTCAGCGTACCAGTGGGGGCGAAGGTTGAGGACCTTACAGTGCGGCGCCGAGACGCTGTACAGGAAGATCTGCGAACGTCGAGAGCCAGTGCCCCAGAAGTCGCGGTAGTTTTTCGTCATGCGGGACACGTTCATCGAGTTGACGCGCGCGCACGTGCTCCGGTCTTCGCCTAAGTTCGCGGGGCTCCGTCGCGGCGCTGAGATGAACCGGTAGCTCTGGCCGACTTTAGTGAGGTTCATGAGGTGGTCAACGCGGAGGAGGTCGTCGCGCACAATGTCGTAGTTGACGGAGCCGTCGAGCATGCGCGAGCGCACGTAGTCGTAGCGGCCAGTGACGAAGACAACGATCGGATTCTCCCGCAGCCCGCTGAAGAGCGTGAGCATCGTCGACGCCAAGTTGAGCGTGAAGAGGATCACCTTTCGCACCGAAAGCCTTTTCTTCATGGCTGAAGAAGTCGAGTCTCGAGGGATGGCTTGGGTCGTG
Organism: Globisporangium uncinulatum; assembly: GCA_023333755.1. NCBI lineage: Eukaryota > Oomycota > Peronosporomycetes > Pythiales > Pythiaceae > Globisporangium > Globisporangium uncinulatum. The sequence goes on along the minus strand of JAASFJ010000154.1, from coordinate 24,821 downwards.
CGGTGCTGGTGGTTGGTTGTTGGCTCAACCTTCAGCTTGTGTCACTGCGACTGCAAAACTGGGACTGTCGTGAGTCCCCGCCTTCGCAATGGACTATTGCTGACGAGTGGGATAAAGTTAGCGCGATCTCCGCCGACAAGATGACCGAGTCGACTCGTTCCCACTTACGCTTCGTCAACAAAACAAACATGTACGACAGGATTGTGGTTGAATTGGTCATGAAGTTGCCAAGTGTACTTCCATCTTCTAAGTACCTCAAGCACTTCCTGTGTCTTTTGTAGACACGGAGCTTTGAAAATCGCAACTGCACTTCTGTTCATGTCCAAGTAAAAATGGACGAGGACTGGGGAACCACTCGGCGCCAGTGTCCTCCCTGTGCGCACGTCTTCTTGAGATGCGTCTGGTCTCAAATGCAATGGGATGGGGCTGTCCTGAGTCTTAATCGATCCACACAGGCAGTCCTCACCAGCGCATATCTGCTGGATCAGCACTGTCATTTAGGTGTACCTACAGTTGTAGGTGGAACCCCGGCGCGGTATTCTGGGTGTCTGCGGCGCGGAGGTCTTGTCGGCAGCAGTATACCGGATCGGGTGCGGTACACCGGTGCTCTGAGTTGGCACACTGGTGGTACCTGCGATCTTTGGAGCGAGAGTGCAAAGAGTTGGGGAAGGCGTGGAGAGACGCCGCGACTGTTCACGGCAGCCGCCAGCAGCGCGCCAAGCGTGGCATGGACAAGGTCACTTCGGAACTCGCAGCCAGACGCACAGGTGCACGGAGCAACGTGCTGGAACTCGCGTAGTGGGTCTGGGCGGGAGTGAGCTTACTAAGTTTCGGAATGCGGAAGTAGATCGGTTCTGAGTACAAGCTTCGGGTTGTCTGTAACTAGGGAGCAGAGTGTGACCCCGAGACGCCACCCCGGTTCCATAGGTACTTTCTGGAACCTCAAGCGCATCAATCGTGTTTGATGTGCATCCAATGCCGACACAAGCGTACAACTCGAAAGTGACGAGATAGTAAGTACAGAACGTTCACTTGTGCGCTTCGAACCCCTTGAACTCGGTCGGGTCAACGGCTTCCCTCCCTCCCTTCCATTGCCAGTACGCACATTCACCCGTCGGCTTCCGCCACTGTCCCCATTCTCATGCGTGAACCAACCACTCGTCAGTTGTCGACGCGGCTTGCGAGTACGCGGTTCTCTGCTTCGACGCGCGCGAATTCGCTCTTGAGCTGAATGATCTCCTCCCGCAAGTCAAAGTTCTTGTTTTTAAACTCGTCCGCCGCGTCGCCAACGACCGCAAGTCGCGCTGTGAGCGCCGTGTTCTGCTGTTCCAGCGCAGCGACGCGGGCCGTCAGCACCTGGTGCGCAGCGTCGTTCACCGACTGCATGCGTGTGCTGAGCGTAAAGTTCTGCTGTTCAAGCATCGTCACACGGGCTGCGAGCAGCTGGTGCGCTGACAGCGGCACGTCATCGTCAAGGAGCTCGTCGCGGTGGCCGTCACGGGCGGGTCGTGAAGCGGCAGCGACAGCGGCAGTGGAGCGACGAAGCGGACTCGCAGCCACCGCTGGCGGCTGGGGATGGCCCACCGCACTGGCTGCTACCACTGCGGTAGGCGAAGAAGACGGCAGCGAGACCAGCGACGTCGTCCGTACGCTCGGGGCGTTTTCGCGGCGGTCAGGCGTGAGCACCAGCGACGTTGTGGACGCGGCCACTTTATGCGCCAGTGTGATTGCTGCGGCCGACTCGACCGACACGCTGGGCGCGGCGACATCCGATGCGGCGTTCACAGTATCCGCTGACTGGTGCACGGCCTCGTCGCCGTCCTCGTCCATGTCTTCGACGCCGCTGTCGTCCGACGGAGCGGGTGCAGCAGTGCCTTCTGCGACAGCGCGCAGCCGGTCTTTAATAGCGCTCTGGATGCGCTGCGCCTCGACCGTGCTCGAGTGCGGCTTGCCGCTTGCTTTTGGTTTCAGGTTGAGGATTTGGCGGAACTTGCTCTTGATCGAGTTCACGTCGCGCTGCGAGCGCATGTGCGGCTCTGCGTAGCTGCGACGGTACTTCTTCAGCACGCGTGCCCAGTCGCGACGGCCGCCGGGAAGCACGTGGCCCACGCACGTCAGCAGCGCGCGCACGTCCGACTCGCTGTAGCCCTCCGACCCGGGCACGCGTCCGCCTCGCCGCTCGCCTGACATCGATCGCGTCGTCGTGCTTTTGAAAACGTGGCGCCAAATTCTGGGGTGAGAAAAGATTTTTGGAACCATGGTTTGAAATGTGAAAATTTCAAATTTGGAAGAAACTCAAAACAAATTTAATCTGAGCACAGTTCTGAAAGCTTAAATCGAACTTCAAGGAAGCTCAAGAGCTCGTAGATTTAGCTCCAAGAGATCAAGATGCATGTTGAGCTTGTCCCTCTTCTTCTACCAACCTACAGTCTGCTATCAGCCGCGACCGCCGGCGTGCTCAGAACAGTGGCGCGTCATCGTCACGACACCGAGCCATCTCGCGGCGGAGTAACTGCTGGAACGAAGCCGACGCTGCCTTCTCGCGAGCGATTTCGTCGCGCAGACTTGCGACACGCGGGTCTTCTCGTCTCGATCCGAGCCCTGCGTCCTTCGTCACCTTTCGTAGCTGGAGCTGAATATGCGGTTTATAGGTAGACGCTGCCGCCTCCTCCTCCGCAGTCGGCACTAATGCGACGCCAAAGCTTCGCTTGAGACTCTTGACCGCGACTGTAGCTGCCGCCTCAGACGACAGCGCCAAGCGGCCGGCTCGCGTTGTCGCCAGCTCATTCATTCGCCCAGTACGCGCTCGTCCCTCGCTCTCGGCTGTCGTTAGCACTTCACGCGGGCGTTGCGAGCGCCAGTCTTCCGAGACTGAGACAGTCAAGCCCTTCAGCGTCTCAAAGAACGCAGTGTACACCTCGACAAAGAGCCGTGTCCACGGCAGCTTTGCAGCCGCAGTCTGCACGTCCAGCCCACTCGACTCGATCGGACGCGACCTTCGCTCGCTCACGAAGCGCTCGTGCACTGGAACCAGGAGCGCATGCACGAGCAGCTGGAGTTCTCGCGCCGCCAGTGGCGACCCGCTCGGAGCCGTCGCAAACAGCCGGTCGACAAAGCTCGCGAGGCGGGTAAAGAAGTGGCTGCACACGTCCTTGTACGCGACAACGACTCGCGTGGTCCCTTCGAGGTCGTCGACCCGTTCGGTCGCCAACGTGGTGAGCACAAACAGGACCGCTTCCCAGCCTTTCTGCGCTTCTGCGTCTTTGCGAGTAGATGATGACGCACAGACGACATCTTCGAGCTCTGGGATCGCAGCGTCCACTCTACGCTTCGCTTGGCGCTCCCATTCACGCTCCAGGTCTTCACGAAGACAGCGGATCGACGTCTGCACTGCGTCTTGGATCCTGGCCGGCGACGACGTCGGTGCACAGCGGTTTATAGCAGCAGCGAGGCTGCTTTCCAGCAGTTCTTCGAGCTTGACGACGACCGAGCCTGAGAGTGCTACCCAACGCCTCGCAAGTGACTGGAGCACTCGCGTCAGCTCGCTGATCATCGCAGAGCTGCTCGTGTGCCCACTTGTCCTGTTGTTCTCCTCCATGTCGTCGTTATCGCCAGCAGACACGAGCGTAAACTCAACGTCCACGAGCGCGTCAGTCTTTGCGTGCAGCTCACGGACGCACGCTTCGACCGCGTCGACCGCTCGCTTCGACTGCAGCGACGGCGGCACGTTCGCAAACAGCAAGACCGACGCGACGACGCGACTCGGCTCGGCCAGGTGCGTGCACAAGCGCTCGAGACGGCGCAGCCAGCGCTGGCGCTTGCCAGTCTCGAGAATCTCGCTCAGCGAGAGCGTGAGCAGCAGCGCTGACGCGCCGCTGAGATGCGACTTGAGCTCGCCATCGTTCGACGTGTCCGCTGTCGCAGCACTGACGTAGCGACAGCAGACTGCAGCGTCGACAGTGTCGGGTACGTCGCTCAGTGGAGACTGGAACACTCGCACCGGCGCAGCTGCCGTCACGCCGAGCTTTGCAGCACACCAGACGCCGAACGACGAGCGCTGGTTGTCCACGAGGTCGCTGAGGACGAGTTTCCACCTCGGGGCTGCCGACAGCGCCGGCCCGACAAGCGACAGCACGTCGAGCGTGCACCACGCGGTTGTACGAGCGCTCAGTGCGTCGACACGCTTATGGTCGACTGTCATGACTTCGCTGGGGTGGCGCAGCTTCGTCCCGACACTCGACGCAGCGGTCGCGTCCTTGAACAGCCACTGGATCGCACTCTTGGGCTTCACGTGCGGCGCCGACGAGCCGACAAAGCGCGTGGCGTCCAGCTTCACAGGCGGCGGCAGCGCTTTGCTGGTGCGCACGTACTTGCGCCACAGGTGGAAGCGCAGGCGCATGACGGCCTGACGCTGCTTCTTGACGCGGAGCGCGCGCTTCTGCTCTGCCAGCTCGCGAGCGAGTGTCGCTTGGCGCTTGGCCTCCACTGCAGCATCACGGCGTTGACGCGCGAGCTCGTCCGCCAGCTGCTGCTGTCGCTGCCGCTCTCGCGCTTCCGCAGCTCTCAGTCGCGCGTCTTCCGCTCGCTGCTCAGCTTCGCGGCGCTGCAACTCGGCTTCGTTCGCTCGACGGCGCGCTTCCGCTTCGTCAGCCACACGCTTCGCCTCCGCTGCTTCTTCTTCTTTCCGTTGCTTCTCGAGCTCTTCAAGGTCCCGTTGCTGCTTGAGACGCTGTCGTTGCGTCTCTTGCTCGCGCAGTCGGCTCTCCAGTTCGCGCTGCATGCGCTGCAGCTCGGCGTCTTTCTCTGCTCGCTTGCGAGCCACGTCGTCGCCCTCATTCACTGTTGCTGTCGGAGCTGCAGCGCTGTTCGAGCCTCTCGACGGCGACGGGCGCTCTTGTCCAGCAAGCGCTTTCGCTTCTTTCGCACGCTGGAGCTCAGCGATCCGCTGCAGCGCCATCTGGTGCGAACGCTCGAGCTCGGCTTTGCGCTTCGCAATCGAGTCCAACTCGAGCTGCGTCGTCCTCTCGGGTCGAGGGGCGGCTGGAGGCGGCAGCCACGTCGGCTGCAGCGGCGTCTGGTAGCCGTCGACAGCCGCCGACAGCGCCGACCGCTGTGGCGTTCGCTCTGCTGCTAGGCTCGCCGCTGACTGTGGCGCCAGCGGACGCTCGTACGCAGCGTAGTTTGCAAACGACGAGTACTCGTCTTGGTACGTGGCTCGTGTCGGGTACAGCTTTGCGCACTCGGCCGCCTCGAGCGTCTGGATGAGGTGACTCAACGGCGGGTAGTCTCCTGGGTAGTACTCGGTCACGCCACGACAAACATCGCGTCGCAGGTACTCGCTGGATGATGAATGGGTAGCGCAGGTTGCTGTCAGCCCCAAACGCTCAGCAATACGCCCACCGACACTCGCAACGACGTACGCACCCTTGTTTCTGTCCGACAAACACGTGCGAACTCTGTACTGGGAGCGGGCGTTTGTTCTTTCGAAGCTGGAGGTCTACAGTAGTGTTCCACGACACGCACACAAGACGACAGTGTTAGGTCCCGAGTGAACCATCCATCCAACAAGAACAACCAAACGCAGCATAGTGTACCTGTCTCGAACGTATCACCGCCAAAGTGAACCATGATCGAGTCGTCGTCGTTCGCGTCCTGCTGCGAGAGGCCGAGTCCGTGGTGCTGGCAGATCGCACCGGCTTGGTCCAAGTCGTCAAAGCAGAGGAGGTCCATCAAGTCCACGAGCGGGTACGGCTGGTTCCGGAACGCGCGGTTCATGCGCTGGAGCGCACTCGAGCGCACACTCGGGAGGTACCTAAACAGCAGGCACGACTGGAGGTACGTCGCTTGTCGCAGCAGCGCAAAGAACTGAAAGTAGTCGCTCGTGTGGCGTGCGACAAAGACTTTCATGGCAAACTTGACTTGCGGGCTCTCAACGACGCTCTTGTGCAGTCCTTTGACAAACTTGAGCACGTCGAGGCCGCGGCCATTGTCGAGTGCACACAGGATAAAGTACGCGCGGAACTCGGGCTCGAACGGACTCAGCTGGCCTATGTCGCCGGCGTTCCGGCTCTCGTCGTAGAGCTCGTTCAGCGACTTGAGCGTCTGCCCGAGCTGCTCCATGTTCTGCTGCGCGACAAAGCTCGGGACTTCAATGAGCTCGTGCTCGCTCAGAATGTGGTACCGTGCGACACGCTCGTGCACATCAAGCACGATCGGGTGTCCGCGGCCGCCAGCGCCACGGTAGTTCTGGAGCACAAAGTCTTTCCGGATCATCCGGAAGCGGTCCCAGCAAAAGTTGTACAGCTCAATCACGTCTGGTACACGCGGCGGGTTCAGTCGCGGGTCCACGCCCGCGCGTTCGCGGTCCATGATCTCCTGTTCAATGTACAGCTGCGTGCGGCGCAGGACCCCAGGTGGCCGCACTTCCGATGGGATGTCGAGCTTGTGGTCCGCGGAGCTGCGCTGGAAGCGCTTGATGATCAACTCGCGCTCGCGTCCTGGCTGGTCTGGGAAGCACTTCTCGAATCCGCTCAGCTCGTCCACGCGGATGTGGAGCTCACGCTCAGCTGGTGAGCACATGTCAACGCACGTGCCGTCGAGGTTCGCAGCGGACGCGAGCTCGGCTTTCGTCGGCTCGTCGCTGGGGCTGCTGCTGCTCGTGTCTTCCAGCACAGACGCCTTCTTTCGGCGCTCGCGCCCCCCATTCGACTTGCCTGCGAACTCTGTCGGCTCGTTCCCGAATGACGGCGACAGGGACGGAGCAGGCGACGGTGGCAGTGCTCCCAAAGCCCCAATGCCCATCTTCTCGCGGTTAAAGGCACCACTCGACGACGCTGCCGAGAGGCTGTCGGGAGCTGATGGCACGCGTGTCTTCTTTGGACGCGCAGCTGGCTGCACGAACGCCGAAGACGCCTCGGCTCGGCTCAGTTCCTCGCTGGTAAGCTCACCGTCCATTAACGACCCTTTCTTCCGGCGTTGGCCGCGAGCTCCCGCCGCTGGGTTCCCGAACGCAGTCGCTTGAGGTCCTCCAAACGCTGGCTGCTGGTTCCCAAACACGGTGGCTTGAGGTCCTCCAAACGCTGGCTGCTGGTTCCCAAACACGGTGGCTGGGACGCTACTCCCACTCCGAGGCTGCGGCTTGGCGAATGGAGGCGGCTGGGAGTTCATACCAGCTTGGACTCCAAACGCAGTCGCAGCTGGGAGAGTGGACGTCGGGTCGCGAGGTGGCCGCGTCTTCTTTGGGCGTACAGCTGGCTGTCCAAACGCCGTCGCGACCGTAGACGGCTGTGCCATCCCTCCTCCGCCTCCGCCTCCAAAGCCAAAGCTAAAGCCATCGCCGTGGCTGTCAGGCGGTGGAAGCGGCGGCTGCGGACCGCCTTTCGGTCGCCCGCCGACGCCAAACGTCGTGCTCCCACTGGTTGCAGCACCGCTACTGGCCGCACCGACGGAGAACGGGTTTGTCGCCCTTGCGCTGGTAGCGAACGCGGTCCCAGAGCCCCCGAAGCTGCTGCTCTGTCCAAACGCTGGTGCTGTCGGCTGGGAGCCGAATGAGGTCGACTGGGCTTTCGGCTGTGAGCCAAATGAGGTCGCTGGCGTTGCTTGGAAACCGCCAGCAGACCCGAATGGGTTGTATGCTGGTGCTGATCACACAGTCCGTCCGTCATGACACACGAGCGAGAGCGTGGTCAGTAATTCCATTCCATTCTCCCCCTTCGCACTCAAACGTAACGACGCACCTTGCGGCTGCGCAAACGGGTTGCTGCTGCTGCCTCCTGCGGCGGCGTGCGCGCCAAAGCCGCCGCCACCGCCTCTACCTGCGCAGAAAGAGATGAGAAGGAGATGGAGGAGGATGGAGGAGGGTGGAGGAGGGTGGCAGGGCGGCCGCACACGAGCAGCGGCTCGCAAGAACCGAGCAAAACGAGAGACAGCGTCAAGACGCCGCCGCATGCCTTCCCGTGGCGAGGGACGCACCTTGCGAGCCGAACATGCGAGCTCGTTCGCTCAGACGCTCGTGCTCCTCGAGTGTGTGCGCTTTTGGATGGGAGGGGATCCGTAGTGATGTAACTGGGGATGAACGAGCAGTTGGCAAGCTGGCTTCGCTACCACACTTGTGGTCGTAGTCCCCAATATCTAGCGTTACAGCACACTATCAATCTAGCGCTACAATACTGTCACAAAGGTACATTTTGACGCGTGGGTCACATCGAATACCAGACCCCTGGGTCTGGTGTCGGCCTCATCAGGGACATACTGAAACCTTGTCAAGGAGAGGACTGGTCCTCCGTGGCGTTGGGGAACCACCAATTCTCGTGCGCGAGCCGCCTCTTGCTCGTTGTCGCCCAAGTTCCAAATTGACGCCAACTTTCGGACTAACTTTGCGAGAAGGTGGGTGTGTATGGATGCGCGCTCGCTGGTGATCTGCGTGGTGCCCGCGTAAAAGGGAGAGACAGAGAGGCTTATATACAAAATCCTTGTCGCTGTGCTCTGCGCGCGCAGTTGATCCAAGATGGTCAAGCACAACAACGTTATCCCGAATGGCCACTTCCACAAGGACTGGCAGCGCCGCATCAAGACTTGGTTCGACCAGGTACGCTTGACACGCTCGGAGCATAGCGCGTCGACTGCAGCGCTGTAGTGGAGTGGCACTTGCAGAGGCGTGCGTGGCAAGAGCGAACGAACGAACGAACGGGGAGGGGAGGGGAAGGGACAGGCGAAAGCGAACGGGATCAGGCGAACGTGAACAGCCAGCCGCAACAGCAATGGTGCCCTTCGCACAGCCCAAGCCACGTATTGACAAACAGCTCCATAGCGACGGATGATCGGATACGACCGGCGTTGGAGCTCCCACTGTAGACAGCAGCAGCAACAGCATCCAGGATCGTCTCGACAGGACAGCTGACGACGAGTGCAGCTGGTATCATCAGCTCCCAGTCAACTTGTAGCTCGCCCTTACACTCCCTCCTGCCTCCCGCCAGCTCCGCTCGCAACGCCCAGCCTCCACCACTCCACTCAGCAGCCACAGCCTCTCTCTCCGTAGTCTAACGCGTGCTTCTCCTCATTGGTGGTAACAGGCGGCGAAGAAGAAGTCGCGCCGTCTGACTCGCAAGGCTAAGGCTGCGGCCGTGGCTCCGCGTCCGGCAGCGGGTCTGCTTCGCCCAGCTGTGCACTGCCCGACGGTCAAGTACGCGTCGAAGGTGCGCGCGGGCAAGGGCTTCACGCTCGAAGAGCTCAAGGAAGCCGGTATCAACCGCAAGCAGGCGCTGTCGATCGGCATTGCGGTGGACTTTCGCCGCACGAACAAGTCGGTCGAGTCGCTCCAGGCGAACGTCCAGCGCTTGAAGGCGTACAAGGCGAAGCTCGTCGTGTTCCCGCGCAAGAGCCTGAACAAGCCGAAGAACGGCGACGCGTCGCCGGAAGAGACGAAGAACGCGGTCCAGCACACGGGTGCGCTCTTCCCGATCACGCGCTCGGTCGTGAAGTCGACGACGGCGAAGATCACGGACGAGCTCAAGGAGGCGAGCGTGTTCAAGACGCTGCGTGTCGCGCGTGCGGACGCCCGCATTGTCGGCAAGCAGGCGAAGCGTCTGGCCGACAAGGCGGCGGCGAAGGAGTAAGCTTGCACTACTTGCTTGCTTCACCAGGTCGATTGGCGAACGATTGGAACAATAAACGGGCGTGTTGTTGGGGTGCGCACGCTGCCACCGACGACCGACACGGGAGCGTCCACGTGCGCGTTCGTTCGTTCGTTCTGTGGGACCACGAACGCATTTGTTTGGTTGATACCTGTCCTTTTAATGTGGTGTTGTGGCAGAAGCATACCCAAGTATCACGACACAAGTACCGGTATTGGTATCACCGCTGGTACCAATACCACATTAGCAACTCGGGAGCTCTTGGGACTGATCAACTCCGACTGTTCTACACAACCCGCGATGAGGTGGTGGTACTAAACTTGCTACTGGCATCTTCGCGGTGGTCCGCGTCCAGCAGCGGCCACTTCTCGGCCCCAGCGTCGTCGAGTGCGAAGCCAGAGACGCTGGCGCCCCCACCGCTCCCGTCGTCACGGACCTTCTCTGGTAGCACACATAGGAACGCGAGCACAAAGAGCTGGCTGCCGGCTGCAAGGAGCACGAGGACCCAGAGCCGGTCCCAGTTAACGACGTGCGTGACCGGATCTTCGACAATGCCGAGGAGCGAGACGACGCCGGCTGTCGCGACGCCCGAGACGACGCCGCCAAAGTCCATGAACGACAAGTAGAGCGCGTACGACAGGCCGTGAACGTCCTTGGCGTCCGGGACGTAGAACGTGGCGACAACGAGCAGCTGGAGCAGTGCAAACTCGGCTGTGAACGCCGTCACGAACGACTCGACAGCGCTGAACGTACAGACAGACACGGGCAGCGACGTTGTCGCGAGCAGCGGCGGCGCAAGCAGCAGCCGGGGGAGCCCTGCGAGCACAGAGCAGAGTGTGGACGCGACAAAGACGCGACGGACACTCTGGCCGGTGCACCACTTGGCGTACATGAGGCACGCGAGGAAGCGGGCGACCATGCCAGCGAGCGACATGTACTGGAGGCACTCGGGCGACTCGACGAGCAGCGTGAACGTGTACTGGTACCAGACTGCGCCGTCGCCTGGGAGGGCGCTGCATAGGAAGAAGAAGAGCATGGTCGGCAGCACGGGCCGCAAGAGGTGGAACTTGTGCACGACGTCAGACTGGAACGCACGCCAGGACGCCCAGAGGCTCCCGACGAACGACGTCTCGCTCTCGTCTGCTGCCGTCGCTGTCCCTGCGTACAGTCCGCTGTCCATAGTGAAGCGCAGCGCCGACACAGTGCGTGTCTCGTGGAGCCCGACGACGCAGACGCCAGCGGCGACCAGCGGGAGTGCGCTTGTCCAGCAGATGACGGCCGACGGCGACACACGCTGGTCCTTGTACACGGGGATGCCGAGCACGAGCGCAACCACGGACGCTGCGTTCTTGGTCGCGTTTGCAAGCGACTGGACGCGGCCGCTCGCTGCGCCGGTCGCGTCTCCACTCGCGAGGTCGACGAGGAAGACGCCGAGCATAATCTGCGCGAACGCTTCAAAGACCGAGTCGAGGAGCTTGACTGCGAACGCGCCAGCGATAGACGTGACGACTGCGCCGGTGTAGAAGAGCGAGAGCGCTGCACCGATTTCGCAGAGCACAATGTAGGACTTGCGGTGGTACCCTGCGAGTGGGAAGTTGTCGGACACGAGCCCGTAGAGCGGCTTGAGGTTCCACGGTAGGAACGAGACGGAGTTGTAGAGTGCGGTCGTAGCTGGCGGCATGCGCACGACCTGGAAGAGCCACTCGCCGTACGCTGTCATGGGGAACGTCAAGAAGAACGCGTGGAGGAAGTAGAGCGCGAGGAGCCCTGCAGGCACACCGGCACGCCAGCCAGCGCTTGCAGTCGCCTCCATCCCACCTTCCGAGTCTTCGAGTGTGGCAGTCAGCATCGCGATTTTATTGTTGTGTCGAATACAGTGTGTTGGCAGTTTAGCGTGACTGACTGTACACTTCTCGACTCAACCATTGGCTGCTGGATCAATTGAGTTGATCTGACAACCTTTCGGCCTGAGACCTTCGGTGGCACGCACTCGCCCCTCCGTTGACACCACCATGCGGCCCGCCAGCAGCAAGCACTTTAACGTGGACGTCGCCGAGGACTTTGACGACGGCACGCGCGCGCGCACGTTCGACGGCAGCGACGATGACGCGCGCTCGTCCGACGAGAGCGAGAGCGAACGCGCGCCGGCGCCGTCGCTGCGGGTGCGCAACTGGGAGGTCGGAGCGCTCGACAGCGCCGAGTACGCGGGCAAAGTGGTCAAGCGCCGCGACGTGCGCGCGGCTCGCGGCGACGAGGACGAGGAGTCGCCCGACGAGGACGCGATCGACGCGTGGTCGGACGCAGAGCCGTTCGGCGCGTCCGACAGCGAAGCCCACGACGATGACGACGACGACGACGACGACGACGACAAGCAACAGCAGCAGGAGGACGACGACGACAGTGATGAGAGCGACAACAATGAAGACACGAAAGACGCGGGTGAGAAGCTCATGCGGGGCTTTGCAAAGCAGGACTCGGCGCAGCTCTTGAGCGCGAAAGACAGCGCCAAGCTCGTCGAGAAGGCGCTGCACGTGCGCCACCAAAAGATCCTCTGGGAGCGCTTCCTCGAGGTGCAAATCTACACGAAGCGCTTGCTCACGAGCACGAAAGCAGCAACGGCTACAGGCGCGGCTGAGCCGACCGACGCGGCGCACAAGACGCAGGCGATCGAGCGCCTCTACGCGACCATCGACGCAGTCGCACGGCTCCAGGACACGCTGTGTAACGTACCCGAGCTCACGCCGCCGACCCCAACGGATGCGGGCAAGAAACGCAAGCGCCACACAGTCGACGCAGCGTGGGCCGCAATGAGCGCGTCGAGCCAAGCGATGCTGCCGCAGTACAACGACGTGCTCAACGCGTACACGCGCAAGACGAACCTCGCGGGCGGGAGCCAAGCCAAGAAGTTCAAGGCCGTGAACCAAGACATCCTCGCACAGGTCGACGCTGTGCTCGCAGACGTCCAGCGCGTGAAGCGTAAAGCGCACGCGCCAGTCGAGAGCCCGAGCGTCGCTGGTGACGAGGACCACGACGTCCTGGACGAGCTCATGTACGACGACTCGGACTTTTACCAGCAGCTCTTGAAAGAGTTCATCGAGAGCGGCGGCGGCGCCGGCGACGGCAGCACGCTCCAGCAGCGGACGCACCGCAAGAAGAAGAAGCTCGTGAACCGGAAGGCGAGCAAAGGCCGCCAACTCCGGTACACTGTGCACCCGAAGCTCGAGAACTTTATGTTCCCGGACCCGTACGCGACACCGGCAGTCGACGTCGACGAGCTCTTCCGCTCGCTCTTTGGGCAGCAGGTCCGGACCGAGTAGGGCAAGAGAGAGGGAGGGAACACACGTACGATAGAGCAGGCTTTCACCCCTCCGACTCACTCCTCCCGCCTGCCGCTGCTTCTGTTTCTCCTCGTCCCCATCCTTTCTTCACAGAGCCACGCCACTCACCCACTTCCCTCACAGCACGTCGTCCTCGTCCTCGTCCTCTGCCTCCTGCCCCGTCACGTACGTCTCCTTGAGCTCCGCCACAACAGTCCCGACTCCCGCAAGCCGTGCGTCGTCTACGCCCCGAGCGCCGAGCTTCTTCACAATGCCGACGAGCTGCACCGCCTTCTCTGCGACGTGGAGCGCTGCCAACGCCCGGATCTTCTTGGCGCGCGTCGTCGCCGCGAGCAGCCGGAACTCCTCGTCTGCAAGGTCCATCGCCGCGTCCGCTAGCGCTGCCGACGCGTCCATGAGCTCAATGCCGCGGGCTTCAAACTGCTCGGGAATGTGGTTCGCACGCAGTCGCTCGAGCTCTGCACTGTACAAGCTGTTCTTAAAGACCTTGTGCTTGAGCTTCACTGTGTCTTTCAGCAGCTGCGTGAACTTGTCAATCAGCTCCGGCTTGCTCTTTACGCTCGCACGCAGCGTGCTTGGAGCGTTGAGGATCTGTGCGCGCTTGGCCAGCAACTGCCCCGTGTCGCGGTCGAGGAACGAGAGCGACCAGAGCCGACTGTACGCTTTGCCCGCATCCAGCCGCTCTTGCTCGGAGAAGTACCAGTCCCGCGTGTCCTTGTTCTTGATCAGCAGTCTAAGAGACACGACACGACACACAAGGGCGAGAATGTCAGCAAACGGCTCGAGACGACGGCTGTAGTACTCATACCCGACACCAGACAACGCACCTCGCCGACCAGGTCTGCACCGCATCCGATCCAAGCGACAGCCCGAGCCGCTCGAGCGTCGGGCTGATCTCTGCAAAGAACGCGATCGCCTCTTCGTCTGTCGCGAGCGACTTCCCGAGCAGCAACGCGACTGCGCGGTTCACTTCGTCGCGGTGCTCCACAAGCTTCTTGTTGCTCTCTTTCCGCGCCTTCTTCTCCAGCTGCTCAATCATACTCATCCCACCCGCTGCTTTCGACGCCCCTTGCTGCTCGTCGCCAAAGATGTCGTCGATCGCGCTCTCCGCGTCCGCGAGCTCGCGCGCCATCTGGTCTTCGACAGACCGCGGGGCCGTGAGTGCAGCTCCGTCTGCTCCGCCGCTGCCGCTCGCGGTCCGTGCACCACCACCGCCCATGGCGCCGCTCTGGATGATCTGCTGGTGCTGCATGAGGATACTGAAGAGCTGCTCCATCGACACGGGACCTGTCGCGCTGCCACTGCCTGCCGACGACGCGCTCGGCCCTGGATCGTTCGGCGACACGTCGTCTGGGCGGTCCAAGACTGTCGGGTCCAAGCTCTCGGCCGTCATCTTGAGCTTGGCTTGTTCGACCGGCATGCCCAGCTGGAGCAGCTTAAAGTACTTGGTGAACGCCGGGTCGTCGCGGATCAGTAGCGGCACGTACGGCGGCGCCGACACACTTGGTGGAAACACTGGCAAGCTCATCCGCATCGCGACGTGGTCTTGAAACTGCAGCGGCTCTGGTCGCGCTGGCGGCTACCGTCGTCCATATTCAAAAGCCACACGTACGACAGCAGCAACAGCGTGTGAGAGACACAGAGGAGGTACCGACACAGCAGACCCACATCCCACATCAAACTCAAAGCTCGCAGTCAACCGACCCCAGGGTCGTTCGGTGACACGTTCGTCGGGTGGTCGAGCAAGTCCGAGTCGACGCCGTCGGCCTCCATCTTGAGCTTGATCTGGGCGACTGGCATGTTCATCTTCTTGAGCTTAAAGTACTTGGAGAACGCGGGGTCGCTGCCGACAGTGAGCGGCACGTAGGCACCAGGGGCCGGCTAGTACACGAATGAGCGAGAGATAATGAGTTAGCCAAGTCTGTCAGCCGCACCAAGGCATCACGACCCCAGTCCACTCCACTCCACCCACACGCACCCCTGGGTCGTTGGGCGACACGTCGTCCGGCGTGTCGAGCAGCGCCGGGTCCACGCCGTCGCTCTCCATCTTGGCCTTGATCTGCTCCGCCGGCATCGCCATGTCCTTCAGCTTAAAGTACGGACGCAGCACCGGGTCGTCTTTGACCAAGAGCGGCCGGTACACGCTCGGAACTGCAGTGCCCACAGCCGCCATTCGCTGCGTCGTCTTCTCGAGCGCAAGCAGCTTCTGCTGCAGCTCCTTAATGTCCTGAAGCTTCACAGGCGCGGAACTCGACACTGTGCGGTCGCGGCTGCTCGACGCCTGCGCCGCCATGAGCTGCGCGATCTGCGACTGGAGCTGGTCGATCGCTCGTCCGTCGACCGACTTGTCTGCGCGCGTCGAGAGCTCAAGGAGCCGCTCAATCTGTGCGCTTGTGAGCCCTGGGACGTGGAAGCCGCTGAGACTGTTGCTGTTGCTGGTACTGGGTCCGCTCGAACGCCGCGACGCGACGGACGACGAGCGGGACATGGCAGCAGTTCGACGGCCTCCGCTCGCGTTGTCCGAGTCGCTCTCGTCCGAGTCGTCGTCGCTCGCGTCGTCATCGTCGTCGCTCTCCTCAGTCTTCATCCGTGCTGAGGCACCCACATACACGTAGGATACGTAAACAACACACTGCAGTGGGCGTGGTGTCGTCGCCGTAGCAAGTCATCACCACATAGCCATCTCCACGACGCGTACCCGTGATACAGAACGCTCGATGCGCCTTCGCATTGCGACGCAGACACGTCTACGTCGTCACCCACATACATACACAAGCAAGCGTGTGCGTACAGTACGTCCCACAACGTCAGAATTGGCAGTGGTGGCGGTTATGCGCACGGATGGATGGACGAAGCGCACCTCGTTGCAGTAGTGCGCTGAGCGGCAGATCGTGCAGATGGTGGCGGCGTGGGGCTGTCCGCAGTGCACGCAGTCCTCCGCTGGCAGCGCGTGAGCCATCACGGAACTCGCGAGGCGGTTCATGAGCTCATCGTCGCTGTCGCTGTCAGCCATGCTGCTGGCTCGCCAATCGCGCGGGTCTGTGGACTCGCTAGCGCTTGCACGTGCGTGTGTGTGCTGCTTGGGTCGAGCAGCTTCTTGGGAACGGAACCTTTGAGAGAAACGAACCCAGTGTTCTTGATTTCTTCACACAAAGTCTACATACAGTAAGTAGCATAACACTTTGACTGCACTGCTCTGGTGGACCAAAGTCTCACGTGGCACTGTGGCCATGGGAACGAGACGGCCAATGGCTGTGAATTGCCAGCGTACTGACGTAGGAGAATGGGACCATCTGAGGCACTCAATAGTGTGTCCGACGGTCGCTTCTTACTCAGTGTACACGTTCCAGATGAAGATGCTGCCGTCGTCACCGGCCGAGACGAGCTGGCGGTCGTCTGGACTGAACGCGAGACCGCGGACACCGCCCGAGTGCCCGACGCCGTCCATGAGCAGCTCACCCGAAGCCACATCCCAGAGCTTCACGATGCAGTCGTTCCCTCCAGTCGCAAAGACTCCGAGGCGGTGTGCGACAGCGATGCACGTGGCCTCTTCGTCGTGCGCCTTTTGGACGATGGTCACGGGTGTGTCGACACGCAGGTCCCAGAACGAGATCCGTTTCTCTTGGCCCGCACTCAGGACGAGCTTCTGGTCTGCTGACAGTGCGACCGTGTTGATGCCGCCCATGCGCTGGATGTGGCTCGAGATGCGCCGCTCGCTGCGCAGGTCCCAGCACAGGATGCTCCGGTCGCGACTGCACGAGAGCACGTGCAGGTCGTCCTCGTAAAGTGCGAGGCCAGTGACGGTCATCGAGTGTTCTTTGAGGTGCGACACCAGGTCCCGCTTACGGATATCCCACACACGTACTTCGCCACCGACGCCAGCAGACACTATGAAGCGCTGGTTGTGGCTCAGCACGAGCGCTGTGGCACCACCCGTGTGCGCATTGTCGATCGACCACACGTGCTCGCCCGAGTCCGAGCTATGGCAACGGATGGAGCCGTCCGTCCAGCCAGTGAGCAGCACGTCGAGCGAGTATTGGAGGCACGCGGGGCTCCCAGCGTTGCTGACGAAGCTCTTCGTCACGATCGAGTAGTCGGACGCGTCCCAGACGCGGATTGTGCAGTCCCGCGACACTGTCGCAAAGCGATCCGAGACGCCGGTAGCGTACGCGACGTGGATGACTGCGCTCGAGTGGCTCTCAAACAGGAGCGACGCCTGGAGGAAGCGCTGGGCGACGTGGAGCTGGATGCGGAAGATCGATCCGACCTGCGTGCCCACGATAGCTTCGCGCTGGGACGCACTAAGTGCGAGTCCGACGACAGGGCCGTCGACTACGACGTGGCTCGTGTCGACAAAGTCGAGATCAAAGTGCAGCACACTACCGTCGCCGCCACCGACCAGCACGCCTGCGTCAAAGCACACGATCGAGTGGATCCCGCACGAGCACGCTGGCACGTTCTGGACGAGACGGCGGGTCTTGACGTTCACGACCGAGAAGTCGCCGCTCGTACTCCCTGCAACGAGCGTCTCGCGGTCCGAGGAGAACTGCACGCACGTGTAGTCGCGCACGACGCTCTGCTCGACTTTCGACGGCGTGAGCTCGCCGTTCATTGGGTTGAGCACCCAGAGCAAGAGCACGCGGTGGCCAGCGGTCGCGAACTGGTAGAACGACGTGTCGCGGCGCTTCACATCGCGTGCCATGCCTCCGAACGCGACGCTCGTGACGACCGACGCTAGTTTCTGGTGGGTCGCGCAGATGTGGCCCGTGTGCACGTCCCAGATGTACAAGCGCCCGTCGTCTGGCACGCCGACAGTGCACAGTAGCCGCTCGTCGTCCGAGAACGCGACCGCCGCGATCCCAGCGTCGTGCTCTGCCAACCGGAGCACCAGTCGCTTCGACGCGTAGTCCCAGACCAGCACGTCCGCTCGCTTTCCACGCTCGCCAGAAGCGAGCAGACGGCCCGACGCGGACATGGCGACGCACGTGATGTGCGCGTCGTGGCCGCGGAGAAAGAGCTGGCTGGGCGCGGCTTCGAAGGACGTGAGTAGGATCGAACCGCCGGACGGGTAGACGTACTCGTTCGCATACGGGTGCAAGTGAAGCGCATTCGGGACTGCAGAGAAGCCGATCGTGTGCTCGAGTTCGATCGCCGGTGCCGACGGCTGTGGCTGTTTGGTGCGACGCGACAGCGCTGGGCCGTCCGAGCGCTCCAACGTAGTGAAGGCGGTGGTGGTGTTGCTGCCATCGTACTGCATGGCAGCAAGGCGTCGTCGTCTCTGCTTGCCTCTCGTTACTTCCTTGTCCTGGACGAGCCACCCCTCGAAACAAGGGGACGGACAGTGCACGAAACCTCACGCGAAACGGTCGGAACGACACTTAAACTAGCCATCTACGGGTCCACGACACTTCCAACAGCGCCGACGAAGCTTAGGCAGATGTAGAACGGCGGCGAGTTGTGCTCACGGTGCCACTCGAGCATCTCGTCCCCGAGCTCCTGCTGCCGCCCAAACAGCTCGAGACGCAGGACGCCACGCCGTAAAAACGCCTTGCGTGGGAGCTTAAGGACTTGCATCTGCCGTGAGAGACCGATACGTGCGTGAGACAAGGCAGGCAACTCTTAAGATCGGCTTCCCACTCGCTCCCGTGCATGTGTGTCTCTACCTTCATATCGGCGACAGCGTCGTACAGTGGAGACTCGTAGATCGCTGGACCGACTTCCGTAGCGCCGCTGTCGCGTTCGACCAGCTCGTGGAGCGAGAAGCGCAGCTGCCGCGGTGAGTACGTCGGACTGCCTGGGTACCAGAAGACGCGGTAGGGAGTCACACCGACGCTGGCGACGATGGCGTTGCGGCGCATCGTGTACTCGACACAGTCCTGTCCTGTGTGCGTCCAGGACGCAGCGCTACGCCGTCCAACGAGTCGAACAACAGCAGCGGAGGCCGTCAACGAACGAACCATGCAACACTCGACGCACAGCTCCAGTGCACACGTGGACGTACGTGCTCCAGTAGCACGGGTGGCCGTGGGCACAGCCACACGCTACTTGAATCCGGTGCGCCAGCTCCGTAAAGAGCACGTGCTGCGCCGACTGCGCAGCCTGGAGCTCTGGCCAGAGGCGCTCCACGTTCGTCTCGCACAGTGACCGCGTGAGCGTGTTCTCCGGCCGCTCGCCCGGGTTGTCCACTGATGTGCACGCTGTCCATCCAGTGCATGATTGGCGCCAGCGCATGAGGCGCCTCCAGTACGAGCAGCAGCGCCATACGCACCGCGTACACCGTCGAGTAGTGAGCGACCGCTCTGCGGCGTCTCCCGCGCGAGCCGCACCGCCCGTTTCCAGTACTGCTCATCGTCACCAGGGCTGGGCGCTGCCATGTGCGTCGTGTGGTGCATGAGCTGTCGCCACAGATCTACCGGCCGTATCCACGTTTTGCAGGACAGAGAGAGAGAGCACAGCACAGCACAACACACCGAAAAAGTCAACGTCTGGACCAGTGAACGCGAGCGCGAGCAAGTGACCCGCACGACCCACAGAAATTACGCGCGAGCGCCAGTAGAGAGCGCGACGCGCACTCGAGTGGCAGCAGCGCGTCCGCGTCCGCGAACTCGAGCACGTGCGCGAGCAGCACGGGCGGCAGGTCGGGCAGTTGGAGGGTGAGCATCACGGCTGCAAAAATGGGAACGGAAAAGCAGCACTTGGAATGGAACAACAAAGGTTCCTACTTCTGTACCTACAGTACTGGTATCGCCTATCAAGGTAACGGAAAACACCAGATTATGGCATACATCAGTTTTTGGCATGGATATGTATTTTTGCCCAATGAAAACTGAGCAAAATGGAAATTGCGACTACTGTTTGGCAGAGATTTCGTTGCAGCAGTTTTTGGCCGAGAACTTCCAGTCTCTCATTTGGTTCTCGAAAGAAGACCGCGGCGCTAAACTGCTAACCCCGAAAGCGAGCACTATCGCGACAGCTTTGCATTGCTCATCGACATGCAGTCGATGCGTTGTTCAGCCCGTATTCTTTCTCGTCCCCCTATAGTGCTTTTCTGGACTGTTTTCGTTCAAAAGTCGAAAACATAAGGCGAAATAGTAAATTGAGACCGGCCATAAATTGATGTTGTCAAAACCTCAGTTCTTCCACATTTCGTTTGCTTTGCTGTTGCTTCATGCAAACAAATAAGCGGTGCAGTCCTATGACCACGTGCTCTGCAAAAAGCAGATTCCTACTAAGGTCGAAGATCTCAATTCAGATGAGGGATTGAGAAGATATGGCATTTTTGCTAGGCTGGCGTTTGGTCCATGATTTTATTACAAACATAATAAGTACCCGTCCATGTCTGATCCATGTATTTTCCAGAACTAGTACGCGATTTCACGATAACACGATAACCCTCAAACATGTTGAAATATGTACGAAATATACGCGAAAGGGCGTTGAAAGTATGTTTTTGAAAAATACATCGCCACCATATGGCGTGTAATTTACATTTTATCCAGTTCTGGCGCAGGATTAGGAATCCAGGATTCGTCCATGATCTGAATGATTTAGTCGATTTTTCCGCATTCAGCGCTCGTGTGCAATTGAAGCTCATGTGAGTGCCATGACAGAGGAGAGCACCGACTGTAGCAACACCAGCACTTCTACTGCATCCTACACGCTGTCAGCAGAGCGCGGCGCGTAAGCAGACGTGGCACACATGGAGCGCCAAGACCACAGTGTAGCGTAGAGCGCTAACCAGAGTGACACCATCCACGCACAAGAACATGAGCAAACACGATAGAACGACGCAACACATCCACTTTGTTCGCATACCTAAGTCGCTCACGTCTGCGTGTCGACACACGCGCGCACGCCGCTACTTGAAGTTGCCGTAGAGAAAGTAGAGCAAGAGCCGAAGTGGGTACCAAAGCGCGCGCGCACGACGCTAGTCCAGGTTGCCCTTGAACACAAAGCGCAGAAAGCCGAAGCGGCGCGCCAGTCACGAGTGCAGCGACAAGTCATCCGGCGCGCTGCTGTCGATGGGGCGCCAAATTTCGTCACCATAAAGAACCCGCAACTGTAACTGTCGTACTGTAGCGGGGAGTTGACGGCCACAATGTTGAACCCCGGAAGCACCTCTTCGACCAGAGCGCGCGCAGCCAGGTCGAGCGCTGTCTTGTACGCTCGTCCGTTCAGTGAGTCATAGTAGCGAATGGCGTTTCCCGCCAGGTCGATGGCCACCCCGTATCAGTGGTAGTTGCCGTAGTTGACCAGCAACAACACTTTTTCACCACGCCGTCCGCCGCAGCAGTCGTGATCGCGTCCAACACCTCTGGCAGAAACTTCACGCGAGTCTCGCGAGCACTGGCCAGCTTGCCAGTAAAGACGCCAGCATACCGCAGAGCTGGGTCGGCTTGCTGCAGCCGCTCGCTCAGCGCTTGTATCCCTGCGTCGCTGAGCCACATGGGCGGTCACAGGCGGTAGAGATCACAGGCGGTAGAGAGCCGAAACATGGATGTCCACGCTGAATCCTGGAAGTACGGCGTCTAGATACATGGACGAGATCTGGATCGCCATATCGCGGACAGCCGCTTGCTCGCTTGCCGGCACCGCACCCGCCACGTTCTCTTGCAGCCACTTCACGAACGCCGCCCCGCACTTGCACTCGGCGATCAGGTTGGTCACTCTCTGCATCACATCGAGCTGCTGCCGAGAGAACGAGCCAACACCGTTAATAGACACGATCTCCTGCATCGGCTTGACGGTGGGCTGGCTCTGGTTTTGACTTTGGCTCTGACGCTGGCTTGAGACGGAGATCGTGTCGCTTGAGGCGTTCACCAGAGGGAGCACGTCGACGCAGGCTGTGATAAGCTTCTCAGGGAGCAAGTAGAATGCGTCCACCTTGACCACGCGTTGGCATTCACCAGATACTTAAACCGTTTGTTGACGGCGTCAACAAACTTGACAGAAATGCTTTCGAGTCGACGCGCCGTCTTGTCCAAAGTAGGCTTTTCTGCGTCCAGTGCGTCGGCAAGTTGCTTCAGCGTGACCTCGTCGCTCTTGCGTCTTGCAGCCACTACCGCGTTGAAGTGCACTCGGTCCTGTTTCTCAAAAGACTCGACCTTTTTGCGATCCGTACGCGGCCGCCCCGTCTTGCTCGCCTTTGGGTTTAGTCGTATCGACACGGACTCCTTCGTTTCAAAGTCACCGTCGTCGTCATTCGCGGCGAGCTCCGGCTCAAAACTGTAGTCGACACGAGTGGCTGCAGCCGCCACAGGATGCGCGGTAGTCTCGTCTATGCCCGGCCCGGGATCCGCCTGGTACTCGTCCATGTCTAGTCCTGGATCGGTCAGGCACTCATCCAGGATTTACGCAGCGAGCTTCCGCTCCAATCTCTTGACCATGTGCGGCCTCTCATCTCTTGGCGGTGTGTCGGGACGAGCACTGGCGGACACAGACGATGTCTCGACGAGCTGAGGTGGGCTCTCATCTCTCCGCGGGGTGTGGGACGAGCGTTGGCGGACACAGTCGGAGCGTCGGCGGGCACAGACGGAACGTCAGCAGACACAGGCGGAGCGTCGACGAGCTGAGACGGAGCCGCCTCGCGCACCTCCGCTTCTTGAGTCCCGCTCGGCCTCGTGTGGTCGGGCTGCTCGAGCACGACCTGGCTGGTACCCACCATTGGCATGTGTCCGAGGTCGTCCGAGTAGAGACTGTGTGCCTGTGAGGTCTCAACCGGCGCCTCTCCAACGTCAGCATCGGCATCGCGCTCGACGTCTGCATCTTGTGCGTCGGCGACGCGAACGACGCGTTCCTCAGACAATGAACCAAGTCGCGTACGCTTGCGCTGACGCACGTTGCCCCACTGCATGAGTACGAACGCGAGGTACTCGCCGAACTCGTCATCATCACCGACGTCCGCGAGCTCGCTTGCGATCAGATGCGTCGCCCGTACGGCATCCTTGTACCTCTCAGCAGCCGATCGGCGAGACGGCGCAGCCTCGTCTACTGCGAACGGGTTGAACGCGACCTTGTCAAGAGCTGGCAACTCTGCCGCTTCGCTGAGCCATATGTCAACACAACACACGACCACCACAGTGAGTACAACAGTGAGTCACAGGAACATGGACGAATCACGGATGATACATGGACGAGTCATGGACGAATCCTGGATCGCTTCATTTGGTCGTCACATATTTTGTGTCAATCCTCGCAAGTGGGATGAGCGAGCCGGTTCTCCACAGTGCTTGCGGTAGGCGATCGCGTGACGACGACACGGCAGCTTCATGGACAACGCGAACGCGCAGTCGCACGACCAGTCTGTGGTGTTGACGGTGTGGGTGTACCGCTTACCTACCACCTTGACCGCCTTCTCGTTATCGACCTCGGAGTACTCGTACTCGGTGTACTTGCTCAGCGCCGCCGCATACTCTGGCTCCACTTGCTCAGCGGCGTAATGCGTCGTAAAGCGCAAAACCTGCCCCCATCTCCTCGTCATAGTCGCTGTTTGCGTAGCGTCCCGGTCGAAGGCGGTGGTACTCGTACTTGTTCGCGCGCCGACGGGCTGCTGCGACCAGCTCCTCCATGCACTTCGCCATGCTGGAGCTGCCGCTGACGTTGTGCTTCAGCTTGCCGAACCAGCACTCCAGCTGGTTGTTGGCGTGGTTTTTGAAGTGCGCCAACTAGGCGCGGCGGTACATCACCCACATTGGCTGGTACGTGTGCCAATTCTTCTCCATGCACGCAGAGAACGCATCAACGCCCAGCCGCGTGCAGAGCTGCGCCAGAGACTCTCTGTTGTCGTCGTAGTCTTGGGGACAGGAGGCGTACATCATGTTGTGAATCAGGTGGTCGATCGCTGTGTGGTCGTCAGCCGAGATGCGGCCGTACTCCGGCAGCTGAGACGCTTTCTTGAGGTACTTGATCACGTGAAAAACGCAGATCAGCACGCGCGCTTCAGGAAACTGGGTCTGCAGCACCTTGATTTCGTTCAGATCCTTGTAGACCACAATGACTTCGAGCAGCCGGTGACGGTCTGTGTGCGCTCACTTGAAGAGATCGCCGGCACGCTCCATGTGCCAGTCGCCATTCGTCTCCAGCAAAGAGTGTTGCACTGGCTGCCGTTCCCCAAACTCATCCATCACCATAAAGATGCACAGTTGGCAGTTGTACCTGCGTACACACGTCGTACACAGAGACACAAACACACGACAGCAAATCCTGGCCAGTACATCGATCAATCGTGGACAACTCCTTGACAAGTCGGACACGCACCGGTTAGTCTTGTGCGTGCAGTCGATCAGAAGCAGCTGCGAGAACCGCGAGTACACCCCGAGCATCGCCTTTATCGTCACGGAGATGACACCCGTGTCACCCCGCTCCGCCTCATCCGCCGTCATGATCGCGCCGGTGTCGTCTGCTGCAAGCCTCGCGATCATCTTCGCCGTCACGACATCGCCGTCCTTGCGCGCGGCGCTTGAGCGGTGTGCCGCCACGATGTTGTCGACGTCGTGTTGAACCACGTTCCGATCAATCCTGAGCAGGTAGTCATAGATCTTGGACCGTTTCGTGCCCGCCGACACCATCGCGTCCACGCGCGACCACACCTCGTCCCTGGTTATGCCGCGCGACGTCGGATACCTTCCGAACATGTCGTGGCTGACTGCGTGGTTGTGCTGGAACAAGCCGTTCTTGACTATGAGACACCAGCCGTCGTCTCGCTCGACTACCTGCACGACGAACTGGAATGGGCAGTCGGTGCTGCGCAGCTGACGCCGTGGTCGCTTCTGCCCGCCGCGTTCCTCCGTCGGCCACCCGTGTGTACAGATGTACACTCGCCGGTACGTACCCAATCCGGGCACCAGTTGCA
>JAASFJ010000153.1:0-36677 GCA_023333755.1 Globisporangium uncinulatum | reverse complement strand
TGTCATTTCGGCTCCAGGAGAGGCGAAAAATGGGGAGATGCCTCAACGTCACCCAGCGTAACTTGGCCCACGCGAGGCCAATTGCTGTCAACACGGTGTCACCAAATCCGCGAGACACATGGCTCGCGAATGGTGTCACTCGTGTGCTCTAAATCGCTCTAGCGGATTTCATGTTTAAGGGGGGGACCTACCAAATTTGGTCTACTTGAGTCAGAGAACCAGTGTTAAAAGCTTTTTTAATTTTTGAAAAAAGCTAAATAAAAGAGCAGTAACAGTACAATAGGCAGTTGACTCACCAGCTTTTCTTAAGCCGCAATGCTTGGCAGAAGAACATTTAAAAAATATTAGAGTGCCTGTCTGCTCTTGAAAGCTACATTTCGCTTGTCACATTTGCTGTGTGGATCCAGGCTTCCGAGCCAAAAAGCTAATGATAAAGGAAGTGTCTGCACTCACCAATTCTGGAGCCCTAACCACCCCAGTTCTGGATCAGTCGGATCAGGCCCTCGTAAAAACAAATTCACAAACTTCACAAAAATCGGGAAAAATGAAAGGCCAGCGCCGCGCGCTCAAATTTCCCCCTCATTTCGCTTTTGATAGCCGGAGTACAGAGATCACAGGCGCGCGCGGACTGTCGAGCAAGTTGGTGTAGTGATGAAGCCGTGTGGGAACTGTACTGAGCTGCTTGTGGTGTTTTGTGCGCGCCGAATGGATGCTTTGCAGGTGTGATGGAGTTGTCGTCAAGCTCAGAAAGCTAATACCAGCAACGGCCGCTCAAGTGGGTCCGGCGACACGATGAAGGACGGAAGCGCTTGATACTCGGACGTGGCGGCCCACACAAGGACCGTGTGGCAAACCGCGACGAAGACCGACGTCCAGACAAGCGTGTGGGCCAAGGCGAGAACCAGCATGAGAACCAGTGTGAGAACCAGCGTGAGAATCAACGTGAGAATCGGCGTGAGAGCCGGCGCGAGAGCCAGCGCGATGATGAGCGTGAGAACTGGAGTGAGACTCGATGCGAGGAACAGTGTGTGGACCAGTGCGTGGACCAGAGTGAGGACGTGAGAGTGGACCGAAGCGAAGACCGTGCCGTGCACCAGAATGCTGGCAAAGCACCTCAGCCACCCAATCGGCAGCGAGACGAACCGCTCGCATCGACAGCTCCAGGCCCGATAGTGGCACACTATGTGCCGTTCGCTGGCTCTTTCGAGACATGGGATGACTTCGAAGAACAACTACAACAAGAAGTGAACGTGCAGATGTCGGCGCGCGTACTCGAACAAGCTCTAATATTGGGTGTGGACACGTGGAAGCGGGTACTGCGAAGACACCAACCAGATCTACCGCACACACACGACTACGTCTGTTCGAGACCGCAACAACACACGGAAGAGAGATGAAGCGAAGAGCGGAACGGCACTGATCATGTTCGACGAGAGCATCGGAGTGTACGCAAAGACGCTGATCTGTACTCACGGATGGTAATTCAATTCCGCAAGCACCGGCGTGCGGGCCAACCATTCTGTCCGATCGATTCAGTGTCCAGCAAAGATAAACGTCACGCTGGTCAGGGATACCGACGGAGAGTACACTGTGCGAGTCAACACACACTTCCCGAACCACAACCACCGAATCGACTCGGTCACGGCGCGGTACTATCTGGGAGCCCGCAAGATCACCTCCGAAGAGACGCTTGGAGTTGCGCGGACACTTTGGAAAGGTTCGTCTTCCGATCCACCGGAATTGTCTAGGAGATGCGTCTGAGCACTCACGCCGCGCTGTTTTTGTCCGAAGAAGAAGATTTTGCGCTACTTGAAGGAGGTCTCCAGGAAGGTGAATTTCCCGAAAGACGTTAAGAACTTGATCGCGGACATGCGTGCGTACATCTACTCCTCGACAGACGTGAACAAGCGAGTCACTGCGGTGCTACCGGACCTGTGCGAAGAAGGCGACAGCGTGGCTAACTGCTTCCGCGCGGAGTCGAAGGTCAAGAGCTGCATCACCTTCCAGACTCGGCACATGCGAAGCATGTTTAGGAAGTTCCCAGAGGTTCTATGTATGGATGCGACTTATGGCACCAACGCAAACAAGTGAGTTCTCGTATCTGTCGCGATCTGTGGCCGTTCGGTGACACTGCTTGCCACAACGGATGTTCACATACTGCACTGATCGCACCGATCTCACCCATGCGCTCGTGTGTGTGCCACGTTACTTTGCAGGTATCGTTTGTTCAGCTTCATGGTGACTGACACATTCGGAAGCGGCGCGTTCGCGCAGCACGCACTGGTTGGAGATGAGCTGGGGCGCTGCAAAGCACATCCTAAACCGCCACATGCCAATGGACGTGTGTATCGACGCTCTGCTGTTTGTGCAGCAGTCTGCTGAAGATCAGTACCTTGCGAAGGTGAACAAGATTGGCTTCCGATACAACGCTCGCTACGACGCCGAGATGCAGATGCTCGCCAGAACCTGTAGCCAGTTCGCGTACGACATCGTAAAACAGGAGTACAAGAGCAGCTTGAGCAACGACACTACTTACACATTCAGCAGGAGCGAGAGTGAGCCCCGGCTATTTACAGTCGTCGGGCTTCGGACCGAGAACCTGTACGCGGTGAGTTTCCGTTGAGTGCGTTGCGATCGGTGGCTTCTCGATCGGTGACCTCTCCCAGATTGGACAGATACTCACAGCTCTCATACTTCGCGTTGCACATGCAGGTCGACGTTGAGAACGAAACGTGTAGCTGTCGATCCTACCTGACTTTGCTGTTGCCATGTCGACACATCATGTATCCGCCGCGTGTTGCCATTTGGATGGAGCATCATCCCGCTCGAGCATCTGCAGCTACGATGGAGACTAAGTGATGCCACCTGAGAGGACGGCGATGACGACGCGACCGCTGAGCGTCACCGGTCACCTCGAGTGTCTGAAACAGTGACCGCACCTCCAAGAGCAATAGACAGTCGCGAGAAGTTTGTCGCTGCTCGTGAGGGTATCAGTCGCTCGCAGAGAGCCTCTCCGGTCTCGGTACTCGCAACTTCAAGGTGTGGATTGCATTCACCAGCCCACAGGACGACAAGATCCGAATAAATGAGCTTCCGAACGCGGACCGTGATGGCGACCGAGTTGGCGACGGGTCTGATTCCGAAGCCCAGCGCGTCGATGTGGAGAGCGCAGACACGTCGTACGACGAACCTGAAACCAGCTTTGAGCCAGACGCGGAGCTTCCGCCTGATGCATGCTAGCTGACTCCGCCGATCAGCCAGCCCGACGGTGTGGCTTCGAGTCAACTCTCGGCATACTCCGAGGCGTTCTCAACGACATCTTGACCCACGTGGCGACGCCCAGCGTATCGAGCGAGCCTCAAGTCCCGCAGGCCTCGCCCCAGCCACCGTTGTCGGGGATCAATCGCCGCCGCCCCAAGCGTCCCTATCTGCCGTCGCGGTAGCGTTGTCGAGCTCTTGGTGCCACCAGTGTGCCAACGCGGGTTCGCGGACGCCACTCCGACAGCGAGTTCGGGGTCAGATTGCGAATGACCAAGACGAAAGGTCACCCACGAATTTCGAAGCTCGCATAGAAGGCAACCCATAAGCGGGCCATGGCGCAGCCGAAGGCGATCGTTGTGAGGATTGCCGACGGAGAAGGTCCACTGACTTTCCAACAGTTCCGGGGGAAGTTGGCAACCCAATGGCTGTCACGGATCTCAGCGATACCGTTTCTATCCAAGTCGCCTACACTTCGGCCGTGAACAAGCGACCCAAGTGCGTGCTCGCGTCTGAGAAGCTCCACATCACGAGCGCTGCGGAGATCCAGTACATTCTACCCGGGACGCACCAGTGATAGATAGGTGAAGATCGGTGGGTATCGGTGGATATCGGTGGATAGTCTGTGGAGAATCTGCGGATCGGTGGAGAGTCTGTGTAGAGTGTGTAGACGGTCGGTGATCTTCTGTGAACTGTCTGTGTTGTGCAGAGTCGCTGCTGATCAAGGGTTGCCAGACCGCCGAGAACTTCATCGCTCAGTCACACCGAAAGCTCGCCGAGAAGGCCGTCGCAGTTCAGATCCTCTCGATCGGCACGTTCCTGCTGACCGACATTCGCATGATGAGAACGTGGCAGTCGGCATCAAAGCTGGTCGAAGAGGCTCGCGCACTCTCCTTGTGGTTCGACGACTTCGACGCGACATCGATCCCAGAGGCGGACAAGGAGAGCGAACTGGAAGTACCCGGCGACATTCAGTCGACTCTTGCTGTTCAAAATTTGTGGGGAGTCGCGAACGTTGGTGGCGTCGACTTTCCGTTCATAGAGCTCTGCTGCTTTGCAAACAAGTCGATACTGCCGGATCAAGTCGTCTATACAGTGTGCCGAGCTGCGGGCCCTCACCCGGGTGCTCTGAACGAACTGCTCTTTGTTGTCGATCCAGCGGCAATCGCTGTGCGACCGGTAGCACGACGAGTGAAGGCGTTCGACGGTGATAAGATGGTATTCTCGTCTCCGAAGAAGAGCTCGATTGTGTACTTACCAGTGAACTGGTCCGAGGACAATCACCACTGGTGTGGCGTGCTGTTCGACTTTCGGCGTGGGGATGCCTGGGTGTACGGCCCTCTTCACGACGCAGACAAGCTCAAGGACACAGAGGACATCGTCGCAAGTGTCATCAAGGACATCATCCCGCAGGACGTCAAGTTGCGCATGCGATCATTCGGAGGGCTACGATAGCGGGACAACTACAACTGTGGCCTCTATGCGGCACACTTTCTGAAGTACTACATAGACATCCGCGACGACAGCACTGTGGACCGGACAGAGTCGATCCCGAAGCAGCTTACAAGGTCCGAGCTCGCGTATCACCGCTGCCGAACCTTCACAAAGCTCTACATTGCGAACGCGAATATGGATGAATAGATTTCTGTTTGGCTTCCACTCTGTCGTGTTGCCGTGTTGTGTGCATGCTCGGTTGCTAGCTCATTCGCGTGTAAAAGTGGGCGAATACAAGAGCGCGTGTGTGCCGCCGTGCCAATAATGAATGTGCGTCTGCAAGACAGTGCACGTCAGCTAACGCAAGTCTGCAAGTCTGTTGCGTTGTTGGTGAATATGTATTCAATATGTTCGCACCTTGCCGTGTTGCGTGCTAGGTTGTTCGTGTGTACTGGTGGGCGAGTGCAAGGTGGTGCGTGTGACGCAGTGCCAATGTGCGCCTGCAAGTCAGCACACATGAGCTCACGCGAGTCTGCACACTTGAGCTCACGGGAGTCTGTACGTCTGTTGTTGGCTCATGCATGTCCACTCTGCGAAAACTGAGAGATCTGCGTGTGTCGACAAAATTCCTGTAAGGAGGACATCGGATACAAGAGCAAGGTTTTTCTACCTGGAAAAACCTCAAGGTTTTCCGATGTTTGAGATTCCACGCCAACGGCTGGTATCAGACTCAGGGCACCCAACATTCTGAGAATTTTTACGACGTAATTACGTCGGCTTGTGTACAAAAAAGGACGCAGGATCGTTGAGTGTAGGGAGAGTCAATGATGAAAGCATAGTTTCTGAACTGTATTTGAAATTAATAGCGACATCTCACTGCAATTTGAATTTTTTTACCGTTTCTAAATCGTTTCTGTGAGTCTCCTTTTTGAAATCAATTGCTTAAAATGTTATTTTCTTAGTTACTTTTGGGTTCAAGTCCCAACATAAAAACTGAAACGCGATTTGGTCGATAAAAATCTCGGAAAAAATCACTGAGAGAAACTCTCGCTCATACCAAATGAGTGAGAGTTTCTCTCACTCATTTTGCTCGCGCGGCTGCTGCTCTTTTTGTGCTCTTTTCTCATGAAATGTGTGCTGTTTTACTGTGATGAATTGGACGTGGTACATGCAATCCTCTCAACTTGACACAATAAAATATGAGAGTTTTCCTATCACATAGAAGAGTTTCAGGTTTCGATCATTTCGAATCGCTTGCTGAAGAATCTGGCACAATGGAAGTGTACAAAAGCGAAGTGGTGCTTGGTAACCGTATTCAAGCAAAAAAACAAGCATTTAATGAATGGTCAGCCTCACCGCAAGGTCAAGTGCTATCAGCATCTCTCGCACCGAGCGGTGATGTTTCCAAAACAACCATTTCATGCCTGCGAAAGCGTTTTTGTGTCTCACCAACCAATTGATTTTACTTGTTGCGTACCGGTAAAGGTACTGAAGCTCCTGTATTGCTCTTGACTGTTGGAATCACAAAGACGAACAGCATTACTCAATTCGATTTCGATCGCAACTTACGCTTGCGAGACCGATACTATTAGTGAATGTTTTTGTTGCACTTACTTTCTCAAGGCAGTAGCATAATAAAACTAGGTAGTATAAATGCTCACTAGGTAGTGCCACAGAAAAGGAAACATCAGCACAAGATACATAGAATCCAGAGCTTCTCCGGCATAGCACGGCATTGCTATTTAAACTTAGATTATTCACTATAACAATTAATACGTTGAACCAGATACTTTACTACTACCTCCGTCTCAAAATAATACTGCCGACCAGAAATCAAAGCTGTCCCAAAACAATAGTTCCTATATTATCTTGCGTTCACTATACGCAAGGGGCAGCTTTCACGCCAGACAGGCGGGCAAATGATAAAATGGACAAAGAATGGTCGAATGTGGTCAAATTCCCTGATATTTGCTTCACTTCGTGACGTGTTATGATCGATTCACCAATCGGAATGAAGTACAGATAACGACAAAAAAACACGCACACACAAAGCACGCACACACAATTTTTTGCTGGACGGCAAAAATAAATAATTTTGGCCAATCAAATCTGTTTGTTGTTCATTGGTGCCGAAAAAAGATGGACAGACAAATTTAGCACGACAATGGAGCCAATGACGACGAAAACGACGACCGCAGTGCGCGCGCAGCGCTCGTACACCATCCAGCGGAAGTTGGAGGTGGTGGGCATGGCGCAAGAGCACGGTGCGCGTGCAGCCGAGCGCGAGACAGGAATCTCGCGTCGGACGATCCGAGCCTGGGTCTCCGACGCCGACAAGCTGCGCGCGCACACGGGGAGCAAGAAGAAGAAAACGTTGGGCGGGCAGGGCATGGAGGAGAGTCTGCCTTTTTCGAAAGAGCTGGTGACGTACATGAAGGACACTAGGCGCAGTGAAGATGTAAGTTCAAACGCCACTGTTCTATTGATGGATGTGTCCTATATCTGGTGCTGATCATACTCAACTGCTGATGTTCGTTACAGGTACTGTCGACTAAGAAGATGATTAATTTCATTCGCCTGAGCCATTACGAGTGGCTTGACGGTTACCTGACGAACAAGAGGAGCGACGTTTCCGGTTTCAGCACGCTGTATCGACTGTGTCAGCGTTTCGCCCACCGTCACGGCTTCTCGAAACAGACAGCGACCGAAGCCAAGACACGAACGGCGGACCTCGAGGAGGCGCGCACCCGTTTCTGAGGACAGTTTTGGGAGGAGTATGCCGTGATGGACACCTGTGGAGTTCTAAATGTGGACGAAACGGGGATCTATTACGATATGCCTCCGGCTAAGATCTGGAACTTGATCGGGGAACCGCCCAAGTTGTCAACTCGATGCGTCACACCGCCCGCCTCACAGCCGTGCTGACTATCCGGGCAGATGGTGGAAAACTGCCGATCCTGTTCATCGTGAAGGGTCAGTCAGGTGGACCTGTCGAACGAGACGAGCTGCCAACGTATCCAGATGGACACGTGTACCCTGTCCAACGGAACGCATGGATAGACAGTCGCGTGTGGGAGGTCTACATCAAGTCGCTGCTGACCAACGAGATAGACAGCCCGTCAGTTTTAGTTCTAGATAACTTAGATTGCCATATAAGTGACCGCTCGCAGCAGTTGCTGGCTGAGCTTGCCTGCTGTTCGATGGCTTCACTGCCACCGAACAGCACCTCGATGTGTCAGCCGTTAGACGTTGGCATACTGGGACCGCTCACAAGTAATTTACTTGCAGAATGGCTTCACGAGAGGGTACTTTTACACCGTAAATTACAGGTGGCATTTGGCTCGTAATTTGGAGGGAGACAGCTATTTTGACGGGCGTGTTTTTCCGTCGTTATCTGTAGCTGTCGAATTGCATAGGGTATATTTCATTTTATTTCTCATACCGCACATAACCGCACACACCGGTATTGGGATAAACAATTTTAACACACTAAAAGCAAAATAAAATTTACAACAATAAACAATTTTAACAAAAGTGTGTTAAAATTGTTTTATTGTTGGATGTTGTGTGAGTGCTCGGAGTGGTACAGGAAGGATAGTACATGTACTCATTGGACCACGTGCAGGTGCCACAAGGCTCAGTCGCATGGAGGCGGAGAGATCCTCAGTCAATCGCCACTCTGTCCCAGTCATCGTGGGATTTTAAGAAATAGCTGTGTTACTTAGCGAGACGCAAGACCCTCTCCTCTCTCTTCTTTCCTCTGTCGCGTCGGTTTGGCAAAGCTCTGGATGAAATTACGGAGTAGAGGGGGTGATTTTAAGACGAGGCCGACGCTCCTGCGGAAGCGGTGCCGCTGCTCTTGTGGCTCAGCGCCTGCTCCACGTACTTGTCCGTCGCGAGCTCGTACTCGGAGAGGAACCACGTGGCCGAGTTCTTCTGGATGTACTTGAGAAAGTCGTTGAGCCGGCTCTGAATCGACAGGATCTCGCGTGCCGGTAGGTTCGCACCGCCCAAGAGGATCGGGAGACGGACTGTGTAACGACACCACATTCGACAAGCGTGTGAGTGAGTGAGAGCAGCAGAACCACCAGCCACCCAAGAGTGACGCACCAAAGAGGCGCACAAGGTGCTCGGCGCCGTAGATCTCCGACAGCAGCGTGTCTGGGTGCTTCTGCTTCACGTCGTTGTACTGTTTACGCTCCATGCGGTAGAGCAGGATCGAGCCGAGCGCACGGTCAAAGTACGCCTGGATCCCCTCCATGATCCCCTCCAGGTTCTGTCCACCGTAAGCAGCGTGAGGAGCGTAAGCATAGTCGTCCTGTCCACCCACACACTTCCACTGCATCTCTACCACTAGAGAGAGACGACGACGCACCTTGTACTCCTTGTCGTCGGCTGCAACGCCGTCCTTGAGCTTGGACTTCTTAAACTCCAAGTAGTTCTTGATAATCTGGCTCACAGTCGGCTTCCGTGGCAATGGGACGAGTCGATACGGCTCGTGCGTCACGTGCTTCCAGTCCTCCACGAGCTGCTTCTTGAGCGAGAACGGCATCTGAATCGCTAGCTGCTTGGCGCCAGGCGCGCTGCCGTCCATCGCAGCGTCCAGCGGCTCGGGCATCTCCTCTGTGTCGTTGTCAGCGTTGCGCTTCATGCGCTTGAACGGCGACTTCTTCGCGGCACCAGCTTCAATGCCGGACGCGCTGATCTTCTTCTTCCGAGCCATGGCGGACTTGTCCTTCCTCTTCGCGTCGTGATCGGTCTTTGCAGCGCGCTGCAGCGCGCGGTTTGCAGGCGTGTCCTCGAGCACGCGGTCGTGGGCGATCCACTCGTCCCACTTCTTGTGCCAGCCCTGGTAGTGCACATAGTACATGCTAGCGCTCGTGCCCTTCGCAGCGGCGGCGCTCTTGTCGCTCTGCACGCCGTTCCCGTGGTCCACCTTGAGCACCTTGGCGTCGTAGATCATCACGCCGTGGTACGCGAGCACAGTGTCGTCCACCTTGACGACCATCGTTCGTTGCCTTAAGTGAGGACGGAGTCGCAGCGCTGCTCGTGGCTTCCTGGAAAAGGAGCGAGTGGCGCCAAAAATAGCTGCTCGCTTGCGTCTGAAAATGAAATAGAGTTTCTTTTGTTACATTCATATAAGCTTGGATATGATTTGTTCCCATCTCAAATTCTCGTATGATTCCAGTCGCTATCTTTGAATAAATGACAATTATACACATAACGACGTCAAAGCCTAGCTTGCATTAAAAAGGCATTCTCCAGCTCGAGCAAGCTGTGGTACTGCTCTGTTCACAGACAACGGAGAGTGGAGAGATCAGTGGCGCGCACTGAACTGCAGAGCTTGGGGAGCTTGGTGGCTTGAAGACTCTCGCTCCTCCCCACGACCGCCGCTCCTGCCGCTCGCCATGTCCTCGAAGACGGACTTGGCGCACGAGAAGCCCGACGTGGTGGACGAGCACCAGCCGGTGCGTGTGGGCGTCTGACCATCCAGCCAATCGCATGAAGAGCGCTAACATGTGGATGTATGTGATGAATGTGGTGGTGGTGCTGCAGACTGTGAAGAAAGTGCGGCTGGCAGTGGAGGCCGTCACAGTGGTGGTGCGTGTTGCTAGCGATCCAGAGAGCGAGGGAGAGTGGGATAATGAGAGTATAGGAGGCTCACGCGGGTGTGTGCTGTAGGACAAGAAAGAAGGCGAGAGCCCGGACGCCGCAGCAGGTGACGCGTCCAACGACGAGGATACGAGTGCAGAGGAGAGCCCGAAAGACGACGACGCGGACGGCGACACTTCGTCTGCGAAGGACGACGTGCGCACACTGGCTAAGACGTAGTGTGCTTCTCCCTGTGTGTGCGTGTGGTTCACTTACGAGTGGACGATGATACAAACGAATCCAGGGCTTCGAGTCGACGGACGAGGCGTCGAGCGCCGTATCGACGCCAAACACGACAGGCAGCGCATTCGGCGGCTTCGTGGCGTTCAGCGGCTCGAGCGGCTTTGCTGCGTTCGCTGCGAAGCCAGCAGCGTCGAGTGGGACTGGCGGCTTTGGTGCGTTTGCGGCCAGCGGCAGTGGCGGCGGCTTTGCGTCCTTCCAGACAGCGGACACTGCGAGTTTCTCGTCGTTCAGTGCGCCGTCGGACGCGTCCGCGTCGGCCGGTTTTGGGACCACGGCGTCTGCGGCCGCGAGCGTCGAGTTCGGCTCGAGCGAAGTGAAGAAGCCCGAGTCGACGTTCGTGCCAGCGCTCACGGACGCCGAGGTACTGTCAACGTGACTGGAGAGGATGTGGGGGGGGGGTACTGGCAGCTCTTCTAACAGCTTGGGCCCTATGTGCAAGCAGATTGCGAACGGCGAAGAGGGCGAGCGCATCCTTGTCGAGGTGCGGGACCTACTTATTTAAGAGCGATTGGCTTGCGTGTTGGCACAAATTGTCACAAAGTAGAGGATCCCTCTTCTCTCCCTCGCGTGACTGACATCCCCTTCCGCTCTCCCTCGCGTGGATGACTTGACGGAATGACGTCGCTGCAGAAACGCGCGAAGCTCTTCAAGCTCGTGGACAACGACTACACGGAGGTCGGCATTGGTCCACTGCGGGTGCTCCGCACAGCAGCAGCGGCGTCCGCAAGCGCTGCGAGTGCGCGTCTCGTGATGCGCCGCGAGTCGTACGTGCGCGGCCCTGGCACGAAGCTGCTGCTGAACGCGCGCCTGACCGCGTGCCTCGCGTGCATTGAGAAGTCGGACAAAGCGATGCTGCTGACGGTCGTTGAGAGCGCCGCTGCCGCTGCGAACGTGAGCGAGACGGAGGAAACAGGCGGCGCGTCACTGGCAGACGAGGACGCGGTGGACGCTGCGGAGGACGTGACGATCAAGCCGAGCACGTACCTCATCCGCTTTGGCTCGAGCGAGGACTTCCAGAGCGTCCTCTCGCGCCTGCGTCCGTGGCTGCCGTCCGCAGCGACGTCCTCTTAAGGGCGGACAGGGTGCTGGCGTCGGTGTGCGCAATAATACACGGGGAGACGCGTTTATGTGGCGGAGTGCATGTGGGTGTGGATTATTTCAAAAGTGTTGCAAATGATCACTTGCAACTTGCAAGTTGCCAGTGATCATTTTCTCATGCACCACCAACAGCTGCTGGATATGGATACAGTTGTCCAACAGCACTTTGTACTGGCGAGTCTGCTTGGTGTGTGGCGCCCCTACTCGGAAATGCCTCATCGAGCCGCAGCGCCGTCGACCTGGTCATGTCTACGAGCATCTCGACGATCGCGTATACGTCAAGGAGCTGCTCTTGGGTAGGAACACGAGTCCTGCGGTAGACTGGGCTTGTGGAACCGAGGCGTCAGCAGTAGGCTCGCCCTCGCCACTGCTGTCGCGTTCGCAGCACCCAAGAGCCTCACTAGCGACAGGTCATATCTACATGTAAACGTCGACCCAGTCCTTTAGTTCAAAGTGTGGACATTTTCCATCTTACTTAGCGCATCGAGTCCGGATCTTGCCCGTCCGCACCTGGGCCCAACATGCAGTCGTACCGAGCGTCCAAGTCGTAGGACCAGTCGTCTCCAGGACTGTTGGCGTTGGCGACCGCCGTGAAACCGAGCTCGGCGCTCGCGTTGGCAGCGAACTTGGACGCAGCAGAAACTCGCGCCGTGACGGAAACTCGAGCGCGTTCGCGGCATCGACGAACTCGTCCGAGAGATCGAATTCCGGGAGCTTCGCTTCGACGGCAGGTCTGTGAACGTTGCTCGGGCTGTAGGAGGTCATGTATGATGTGCGCCTTGACCGAAAGCGGTCGAGAATGGAAACCTGGACACGTGTATCAAATCTGCGAGCGATGGGAAGTCGGCGTCCGCGACCATCGCTCTGCTGATCCCTTGCGATCTGTGGTGCTTGATGATGTCGTCGGCAAGGCCATCTACCATCGTCTTCACCGCTTGCTCGTCGTTATTGTTGTTACGGTCGAGGTAGTCGACCGAGCTGATCAAGATTCCCAACGCTCGCTCTTGGGACGTCAGAAGCTCCGTCCTATTGGTCTCCACGCCGTGACTGGAGATCACGCGAGCGCCGTCGGTCAAGCTCTTGTGAGCGCCTGGGACGACGTGCAGCGCGTTGAAGTACCACGAACGACCGAGGAACCCATAGTCCGCCGAGATGCCGCTCCACCTCTCCATCGGAGCCGCGAGAATTTTGAGTTGGGAGGTTGCACTCGATGGAAATGGCCAAGTTGCGCAGCATGGTGTTCGCGACCAGGTTCTTTAGGGTCTCCTCTAGCAGCGTCCTGCCCGCAAACGGGTTCGCGCAGAGATCGCAGTTTCGATCCAGCGAGCGTTGACCGCACTAAAGCTGTTTGCGAGCAATTATCCGGCCCTCATGACCAGCACGAGCAGCGTAGTGTGGTACAGTCCTTTGCGTTTGCGAAGTGCTGACTCAGTAGCAAAGCAGAGCAGCGAGCGCGAGCGCCGTGACGACGAAAGGCTCGAACACCGACATGATGTTGCTGGAAAAAGCGAGCTGCTGATCCCGGCGCTCAAATGAAGCGAACTTCCCGAGACGAATGCCCACATCTCTGTCAAGCTGCATGAGCCTTCCTCATCGCAGTCAACAGAAGCACTAGGCGCGGATGTGGACCGATAGAGCTTCGTGCCGAGCATCTTCACCCATGTTCTCCACTGCCATCTCGTCTGAGGGCTTTAAAGCTCGTGCCTGTGTGAGACACAGAGGTCTCGCGCTACGTCGCTGACAACTTGCTGCCGATAGTGCGCGTTATCGCTCTGTCTCACACGACACGAGTCGTACAGTGAGGTGGTGTCATGATGCAAAGAGAGCAGAGACGTGTTTGTGGACGTCTCGAACCACGCTGGGATGGTTGCGGTGGGGTAGGAGAGCGCAAAGCTCCACCATTGCGCTCTACACTCTATTTCAGTTAAGCAACACCAGCGAGCTCTGGTAATCGACGTGAGAGAAGATGGAAGGTGAGTGCTCGTAGCACTCTCACAAGTTCGCCTTCGAGCAGGAGCAAGCCAGGGACGAATCGAATATGTCTGGAATGAAGACTGTTGACAGCATTGGTGCTGTCCTTTAGACTACATTGTGAGGAGATCACTGAGCTTTGGTGGCTACTCACGATGATGGCGGTGCTGGCCGAAGCTCGAGAAGGAGGTCAAACAGGTAGTGACCCAACTGAAGATGGAGGTCAAGCAGTTGAAGTTGATGTAAAAACTACTTTGAGTCATTCGTAAATTGACTCCAGCTCGTATTTACGACCTTGTCGAACACAGTAGCGCTCCAATTATTGCGTCCCCCAGTTTGGTTGGTTCACATGGGCGTTTCGCAAAGGGGGAAAAGAGCTGCTGGAGTTGGTTACGATCGCATTTGGAAATCATCGCTGTTTCGCCGATGCCGCCGCCGCCAAGACCACCTTCTGCATGTCTCCATGTCTTCGTGTTGTACGTGATTGCGTGTGTGTTGTGTCGCGGGCTATGAAGATCACAAGCTCCCTCTTCTGAGTTTCTAAAACTCGTGCGGAAATTGCTGCATCCGGAATCATTATATGCAACCTCCGAGCCCACGTCGTCCAAGGGCTTGTGCGTGTGTGCATGTGTGCGTGCATGAGTGCGTGTATGTCTGCGTGCGAGTGCTATGATGAAAACGTGAACAGATTTGGCTTGAACCAACTAGCCGTGACGAATCGAATATATCACTATCACCCATAAAATGAGCGCTTGCGATCCTGCTGTGTGTCTGCGTGTGTCTGCGTGCATGAGTATGTTCGAGTCGATCGTGTCGGGAGTGATGACCATATACTTTGGTCCGTGTTCTTGATCCGCGTCATCGCGATGAAATTTATCAAAGTTCTGACCCAACCACGATCGTTTGCAAGTCTGTGTGTGAGTATATGTATCTCGCTTCTTCATACTCCACGCCGGCAATGTTCTGCGACGTGTCGGGGACTGTGTCGCCGTCGCTTGCGCTGCGAAGTTCGAGTGACACTGTGGCGCAGTCTCCTGGCGCGCTGGCATTTGTAATTGGCCCGGTACTTTTTTCCAGAAGCAACAGCAACCAGCCAGCTTACTACGGATTCCGATGCAGCTGCGCAGAGTTGGTTCTACCTTTGTGTGGAGCTGACTCTGCGACTAGCCGATGCAACGCAGTCAACAAAGCTACTGACAGCTCAACTCCAGTATGTGTGTGTGAGTGTGTGTATGGCTGCCAGAGCTGAGGATATGACATCATGCACCACTCTGACGCTCCTCGCTGCAAAGCCTGGAGCTGTGTGGACACAAACTCACCTAAGAATTGATGAAGCTTCTGCGCCTGCCAGTGTGACGAGTGCCTGTGTGTATTCCAGAGTGCGGCGTTCGCTTGCTGGTGATTAGAACTAACAAGTGGAACTTACCCTTTTGCTCCTTCACTGGAGAAACGTGTCGACATACATCTGTGTTGATGAAGCAAGCGACGCTGTGCATGTGTGTGTTGTGTGAGAGAGTGACTGTGTGAGTGATTCTAAGTGCGGTTGTGATGAGAGTGACGATACACTTGTTTAGGATTCCCCTTCTTGAAGCCTCTCTACAAGGCGTCGATGATGAGCATCCATCTCCCGACTCTTCCAGCCTGCCTGCTTGTGTGTGACTGTGTGCAAGTGTGCCATTCGACTTGGAGCGCAGTGATGATGAAATTCTCAGACCTGTTCTGAATCTACGTGTGGAACTCTATCATGCATCACCATCTGACGCGCTCCTCCACTACCATTGACTGTGTGCCCTCCGTGTGCTGCATTCGGTGTGCAAGAGTGTTAGTCAAAGTGTCTATCGAATGGGACGACAACGAGAAGATGCCTACATTGTGCATCCCACTTAATGACACACTTCAACTTGATCTCCATGTGTTTTTCTGTATCGTAGCCGCACATGTTATTACTCATTGACTGTTATGTTCCGACCTTGCGAGGGATGTCGCCTACGTTTGCAGATCCGCCAGTAGGAGTAGAACAACCGCCTTCGCACGACGATCTCGTTGATGCTACTGTACTACTACGCCTTGCAATCAGCGTTCTCTTGAACCGATATACACAACTCGTTGCCCTCGTCCTGGTTGGCGTCTTCAACAGTCGACTCACCACCCAACAGCATCGAGCGGAGCCAATCGAGCCCTTCGTTGACGCCATCACCGACGATCGTGGCCGAGCCGACCACGTGGTGCGGGTTTCGCGTCACGCTGTCAAGGTTGAGTGCGGTCTCGACCTCCGCGACACTCAGGCTCCCAGCCACGTCCTGTTTGTTCGCGTACACAAGCAGCTTCGCATCGCGCAGATCTTCCGCTTGGAAGAATCGCTGGAGCACTTCGGCCGCTTCGCCAATCCGCGCGCGGTCGGTCGAATCGACGACGTAGACCACGGCGTCCATGTTGTAGAGGTAGCGTAGCCAGAGCGGGCGCGAGCGCACCTCGCCACCGAGGTCGTAGGCTGTGAACTTTATGTTCTTGTGCACGAACGTCTCAATGGTGAAGCCGACGGTCGGGGACGTCGTGCCCACGTCACCAAGATGGAGCCGGTTGAAGAGCGTGGTTTTGCCAGCGCCGTCGAGTCCGGTGATGATGATGCGACAGGGCTTGTTGAAGAAGTAGAGCGAGAGCGCGTCGAGGGTGGTCTGCACGTAGCTCGAGAGGCGATTGCCCATAGTGTTTGAGTGAAGGAGCTGTTGTGGAGATACTTCGGAGGAATGGCTTGTGTGTACGATCGAAGTCGACCAGGGACTGCTGAGCGCGAAGAGCAAAGAGGAGGCGGACAAGACGCGTCGTGGGCGAACTCCTCTTCCTCTGACTGGTGCTGGGTTCCATTCCACTTGTCAGATGCAGATTGGTGCAATTATTAATTGCAATATGGTTTGAACAAGTCGACGGGTCTGGTCTTGCTCAACCACTCGAGTCCTTCGTCCACGCCTTCGCTGGCTATGGATATCGACCCCGACTGCCTCCTGCGTGTTCGCCAGTCTGAAGAGGCTGAAGACGTTGCTCTGCAGCTTTGTCGATGACGAGCCCCGTGGCAGACGACGTGTCGCCAACAATGTTCCGATCAGCCACCTTGATGGTGTTGGTAGTTCTGGAAGTCGACCTCTTCACAGCGACTGGAGCAATCCACCTGTCCACTGATGTCACACAGGCGACTGCGCTCCCTGCTCCTGTGTTCCACAGGTGATCCCACGAATCCCAATTTCGGGACCGCCCTCAACGCCATCACATACTCTCGCTTCGTCGTCATCGCACGTCCTCCTCTTCGTGTACTTGTTTGTCGGTCCAGGTAGGCGACTCGTGCTCGTTCCCGTCACTGCCACTCCCGCCATCGGGCGACGAGAGCCCCGCGACTGCGAGCGTGTCAATGATCCGCGCTCTCGCTCGCTGAAAGTCCATCGGGTCGAGCGAGTACAAGTCGCTCGCGCGCGTGTCGGTGTCGCACTGGCAAAAGTGCGCAAAGTCAGTCGTGCGCCAGATGAGCTGAGCAACTTCGTCTTTGAGCTGCGCGAGTGCGACTGGCGTGAGCGCGTCCTGTGCGAGTTGCAGGAGCTCGTACGCTTGGACTGCGAACCGGAGCGCTTCGAACCGGAGCGTCTCGACCGGGAAGCCGTCCAGCCCCGGCAGCACAAAGTACATGTCTCCGACAGGCCACATGGGCGTGCGCCACTGGAGCGTCTCCCACGGCCGTACAGGCCAGAGACAGTAGTTCCAGCGCAGGAAGCCGTCGAGTTCGAGGAAGAACGTCACGTAGCCCACGAGCTCGCCTTCGACAAGCGGCGACGAGACAAACTGGTTTGGAAACGGCGGGTGGCAGCACACGTACCAACAGAAGCGAC
The DNA here is from genome assembly GCA_023333755.1 of Globisporangium uncinulatum. Classification (NCBI taxonomy): domain Eukaryota; phylum Oomycota; class Peronosporomycetes; order Pythiales; family Pythiaceae; genus Globisporangium; species Globisporangium uncinulatum. Next base: position 19,146 of record JAASFJ010000153.1, on the reverse strand, counting down.
CGCCTCGCTCGTCGCGGACGTGGGCTTTCATCCGACGCGTTGCGTCCACGTCAGCGCACACGAGCGGCAGCAGTGGGACGTAGTCGACGACCTGCGGCGGCGTTACGTGGAAGAACGCGAGGTCGTTGAGCGCGAGCTTGATGCGGAAGCGAGGTGCGAGTCGGTGGAGGAACTGCAGCTGGGCGTTGAACACACGCACGTCGCGCGGCTCGTCTGCGCACACGCGGACGCGGTCAGCGACTCCGAGAACGACGCAGTGGCTGTGAAAGAGCGTGAGGAACTGCTCGATCTCAGCGACGCGCCGGAGGTACCGTACAGCGCCAGTGTCGCGGTTCACGCACCGGATCCGCCACGCGTCGACCGTCTCGTCTGTGGTGTTTGCTTGTGCGTCCGGAGAGACGACGTTGCGCTTGCGGTGTCGATGCCGACTGCTCGGGTTTGCTGCTGCTGCCACTGGGCCGCCAAAGCCGTGTTCAGGGTCACGCCAGACGCTCAGGAGCCCAAAGACCTCGATCTCGGCGTCCATGTGGTGCTTCTTCGCGAGCGTTAAGAGTCGGTCAAAGTGCTGGAAGTCAATCTTCAGCCGCTCTTCTCGACTGTGTTCCGCAGGAATCGTCTCGTACACGTGGAGCACTGCGTGTTCATAGAGTGCGGACACATTCGCCGTCTCCAAGTAGCACTGCTGGCCGACCCACGGCATCTCGGTCGCGACTACGGAGATGCACTTTTGCCCGAGCTCTGCAAGCGGACACAAGTAGTGGTCAATGAGCGCAAAGTGGCGGTCGCTCCAGAGCGGCGCGTGGTGCGCGCGTGCAATGGACGAGAAGTGCTGCCAGAGGTCCAAGTGGAAGCGGAACGCGTGTGGCGGCGGCAGCGCGACTGGCGCAACGCGCACGCGCACGCAGCTGCTCCACGCCAGCTGCTCGTCTGTGAGCCCAGGCTGTTGCGTGAACACGCGGACGGGGATCTCGTACGCTCCTGGCCGCACATTCGTACTCCCGACACGGAGCCGGACGTATACTAACTGGTGGTGGGCTACGACTACTGATGAGCCCGTGCGACTGAGCGCTTCAAAGACGCAGTGGCCGTTCTCGTCCTCGACGGTGCCAACGACAAAGAGCTCCACACGCAGCTGGGGTGGCACGAACGCCACGACAGCGTCTACACGTGCACGCGGGGCGTGGCCACCTGGCAGCAGCCAGTTCGCAGTGTCCACTGCAGCTTGGAAAGCGTCGTTCGAGCGCAGGTGGAGCTGCACGCCCGCGACCTCGTTTCGCGCGACCACGAGACTCGCGACGCTCTCGGGACGATCGCTGGCTGGCGGCTGCGATGGCGTCCACTGCACGCGCCTTTCGCTTCGGTAATCGGGTGGCTCTTTGGACATCGCAGGCGCAAACTGGGCGAGCAGCCACGAAGCGGAGAATGCGCTGTCTGTGCTGTCAGCACTGCCACCGTCGTCCATGCTGAGCGAAGACGCTGACGACGACATGGCTTCGTCGCTTGACATGACGTCCCAATCGCTGCCAAGATAAAATCATGAGCCACTGGGATGAACAGTACTGCAGCGGCAAGCTCTGGAGCGCGTTGCCGAACGGCCCCACACGTACACGCTTGAGTGCCTGCGTATATGGTACAAGTAGTATTGTAGCACTGTCCCACCAAGAAGCTTTTGCTTTCACGCACGACTCGTGCGTTGTGATTCACAACTTGTGATGACCGAAAATCATGGGATTTTTCACAGCGTGCTAGTGCGGCACGAGTTCCACACCGAGTATGAAGGAATTTTGAAGGCCCTTCAGCAAGTACCGTACTTTAGTTTTTCTGAACTCAAGGGCCTTCAGAGCCTGGTCCAAACAGGTTCTGTTCTGGGTTCTGAAAATCTCTTGCAATTGATTGGTCGAAACAATGCCCTTTGATGACTCTTTTATGGCTGTTTGCGTTTTGAAAAAGCTCTTTTCAGATCTCTTGGACGAGGTCAATATGAGGAAGAACAAAAGTTCTGAAAAGCACTGGCCGCAAACAGTAGCGCGCGACACCGAGCACGGCGAACGCCAAGCAAACGCAGGGGACACAGGGCTTCAGAGGAGCACGGCAGCGGTGAGCATCAAACGGGCGCGGCGGGCAGTGGAAGTGAGCGCTACAGGGGCGAGCGGGCGGGGACCAAGCGAGCGCGGAAGCCGCGAGCGTTGCGGGTATCAAGCCGGCGTGGAGCGCATCAGAGACCAAGCGAGAGCTACTCGGTGAGTGCGGCGGGCTGCAGGGTCCAAGTGAGTGCGCCAGGGCGAGCGCGACAGGGGTAGATCGACCGCTCGCGTGTAGCAACAATGAAGCGAGCGCGGTTGAAGCGAATGAAGTGGGAAAGGGCAGTACACGAGTGCACCATCCAGCTACGAGTACGACGAGCAGCGGACGAACGCGGCACACAATACGAGACGCGCACAAGGCGAAATTGTCGAGCAGCGAGCCAGTGACACAAGCAAGCATTGGCCAACGCAAATACAGCAAACAAATTTCTGCGCCATGCACACTTTGGTGGCAGCAGCCACGGTGGCAATTCTGAATTGCGTTTGTGTCGTCGCGGGGTTGCATCTCGTGGAAGACAAGCGCGTATTTGGAGGCTCTTCTCGAGCAAACACCAACACGTTCGCGTGCAGCGCTTTGACAGCGCTCTCTCTGCTGAACACGCGCAATGGTTCGAGAAGAAACCGCGCTGCTCCAAGAGATCCCTTGCTGTGATTTTCGAGCGCGTGCGTCCGGTGTGGCCAACGAGGCCGCATCACAACGCCAAGTACTCAGTGTTCAAGCGCGTCGCTCTCACGCTGGCTTACCTTGCACACGGGGGACAGATTGATCAAGCCACATCGCTCTTCGGGATTTCAAAGAGTCGCGCTGTAGTCTACGTGAACGAAGGCATCGACGCCCTGAAAGCGCCCGAATAAACAGCGATCGCAATGCCGCTCCAAGATGAGATCGCTGAGATTGAGGCAGGGTTTGCGAAGATCGCTGGCTTCCCCGACATGGTAGGCGCAATTGATGGGACCCTCGTGAGGATTCAACGACCAAAAGAGTACGAAGGATGGTATTGCCGAAAGGGCTACACGGCGATGAATGTGCAATCGATCGTCGACCATCATGGCGTCTTCAGGTTTGCTGTCGATTCGACCAGGATCTAGTAATGATCAGTCAGTTTGGAACGGAAGCGGAGTGAACATGAGTTAGGTACCAGCACTGAAGAGGGACATTGGGGGCGTCGCGTTCACCTCCAATGTTGTGTATACGTGTGCAGAGTGGGCGACTTTGTTCCAGTTGGTATGCACTTGGTTGGCGACGCTGGGTACAAGATCTGGCGGCGTCTTCTGGCGCCGTACACCGAGAGCGAGGCCGCGGAGGACGAGAGGGAAGAGACGCTACAACTACAACCACTCATGTACCCGCTTCGTGGTCGAGCGATCATTTGAGATCCTCAAGAAGAGGTTCAGAATCCTGAACGGCACGCTGCAGCAAATGTCTCCAGATCGAGCAGCAGATATCGTGGTCGCGTGTGCCATCCTGCACAATCTTCTCGTCGTCGCCGGAGACGTGTGTGTGCGCGATGGTCGTGACCCCCTCCACCAAGACGCAAGCGACTACGCACTGACCAACGCGTCAGGCTCAGATTCGATTGTGTGCCATCGGCAATACCTGTCCAAACAACAGGATCTGACAATTCTCTTCAGTGAGTAGGCTACTTCTTCTCTAAGCGCTCGATGAGTTGCTGCAGTAACCCGAGCTGGAGAGTTTGCACCGCTTAAGCTTCTTGGTGTCGAGTTTCCATCCTCTCGTCCATCTTCGCTATAGCATTGGCAAGAGCGCGCGAGGTGTCACCCCTTGAGCCATGGGCGAGCGCTGTTGCGATTGCGGCCATTCCAGTGTTCATGGCGTTGGCGAGCTGCGCGAGACCTGACGCCCTGTCAATCTTGTCGGCGTGTTGGTGGCCTTGGCTGTTGCTCGACCTCTCTGTCGAACGAGCAGGTGTTTGAGTCGACAAGCCGACGTCCGATTCATCGGCCTCAGCATACTGTTCTTCTGACACTCTTTCGGCGAGTAAACTACCACTAACACCAGCACGGGGTCTGAACGCGCCATGTAGGATCCCCCAGTACGCCGAGTCCTGCTAGCCACAATTATTGCCGGCGCCACTGCTAACGCTCTTCTCACATCGGTACTCAAACTTTGTGCTCTTGTACTTGCTCTCCATCTTCGCATACAAGGGTAGCATCGAACGTCAGCACACTTCACTTGCCTCCGCCTCAACAAATGCAAGGCGGTCATACCTGCTCTCTCGTGAGCACCTTTCCTGTATTAGCGGCGAACACGTTCGCCAAGAACTGCCGTGCAGAAAGTCCTTGGTATTTTGTTTGAGCTGCTCGATCCGCGATCTCGCTGCTGGATGCTCAAACCTTAGTTCAAGCAAGCTTTGACGCCCTCGTTCGTCCACTTCAGTCGTGGCGTGACTGTGCTTTCGCTGCTCTTCTTCCTACGCTTGGCAACAGGAGGAGATGGCATCCGGGTCAACGCCGACCCCACCATCGCTCTCTCTCTGCTGGACCGGTGTCACACCATCATCGAGCCCACCATCCCCTGGCGGAGTCTCCTCCTCGAAAGCGAGCGGCGGCGCGCTGTCACTTTCCCACGAGTGCTCGTCCATTGCTTCGCTTTTGACTTGTGCAAGACAGCCTGATGTTTAGGATTTACTTGGACCAGGCTCAAAATCACCCTCCCCTAATCGCCACAATTGGCGTTTCGGCCAGAATCAACTTAGACCAGGCTTTCAGCAAGTTCAGTCCTTCAGAAATTTTGATTTAGCCGCGTTGACGAACCACACCACGCGCCACACCAGTGTGAAGTCTTCGGATTTGAGGCTCACGATTGGGCAAAAAGGTGCACTTGTGTGATTTGCTGAAAATCGGACGATTTTGCACCCGGCAGCCGTTGCGGGTGTACTCGAAGTAACTCAAAGAGATCCTGCCACCGGACGCGCTGACGAAATGGAAGACATCGTCGACGACAGCGCCGTGAGCTGCACGGAGGTCGTCGTGCATGCGGGACTGCAGGTTGCAGCGCGTCGATCTCCGCCTCGCGTCGACGATGTCTATGCCGCTGGCATACAAGGGATATTGCAGCAGTTCCGGCGCTAGGCGGACATGCTGCTGTCCGCTCAAGTCCACCTCCACGACCGCCAAACTGCCAACCACGAGCAGATCATGTCACTATTCCAGCTGTTTGCTCACGCTCAAGCCTCACTGCAGCAAAACACTGAAGCGCGGCTCCAAGCAGCGCTCGCAGAGTCGCAGCAGCAGCTCTCGCTGAGTACAAGGGTTTTGGTGGAGACCGCCTCTGCCAGCATGAAGAGCGGCATCGAAGAAGGGATCAACTCTGCCTTCCACGACGGGCTGTCTACTTCTCTGGCGCCCATCAAGGCTGCAGCCAACGAACACGTGCGTGCGCTAACAACGACGCTATGCGAGGAGCTGACGTCGACGATCAAGGTGTCGTTTGACAAGGATCAAGCGGTAGCGTTTGTCAAGCTGCAGGGTGACGTCGTTGCAGTCATCGCGCGTGCTGATCGAGAGCTCAGAGACCGTGAGCAAGGACTTGCGGTCGTCGCTCGGGACGGGACCCGTGCGACGGACATGTTGGGGGAACTGAAAGAGCACATGGAGGTGGCGGTCAAAAGCCAGCTTGAGCAAGCAGCCACAGCGCAGACCGACGCGCTCGTCATCAGGCCGTCGATCGACGTCATACTCAAGTGTCAGCGTGAGATCGCGGAAGCGAACGCGCAGACTCGAGCGTACGTTGATTACCGTGAGAACGAGGTGGAGCAGCGCTTGCGCGACTTCCTCAAGTCCGCGTTCGTGGACGCCCAGAAGAAGATCGCGGCGGATCCCGAGCAGCGCGAACGCGACCAAGTGACCGTCGCCGGGCTCGAGCGCCGTGTCGCTGAGATCTCGGGCCTCATGGCGAGCTTTCCGCGGAAAGTAGAGCAACAGATCAAGAGCACTCGGTGGCTTGCGATTGAGCACGCGGAGGCTGCAGCAAGCGAATGTGTGGACGAGCGGGCAGTCAAGGTGAAGCAGACCATGCAGACCTGGTTGGAGGGCCTGGCGACCACCCCCTTGATGCGTGGCGTCGGGACACAGGCGGGGTCGAAGCCCTTGCCGCGGCGATGACTGCTGCCTTCGGCAAGCTTGCGCGCGCGTTGAAGCATGGCGGCGTCGGCGGCTTTGGTGCGAACAGTGGCCGTCCGAGTGCAACCACTGAACAAGCGACTGCACCTCCTCCTGGCGCATTAAGTGCGCAGCAAGCGGTCGGTGCGAGCGGTGGCCATCCAGCTAGTAGTGGCACACAAGCAACGGATCCAGCGATAGCACCGCTCTTGGACGCAACGAGCACAGACCAAGCGCCAGCAACAACGGAAGTAAAATTACAGGCGACTTCCTACAACACCAACACGACTCCAGTCTCGCCGTCACCCACGATCGACGTCGAGCGCCACGTGAGATCGGCGATCACGGCGGCAAACGACAGGCTGTCGACTTCCAATCAGATCCAGAAAGACGTCAGTGAGATGCAGAGGATCGTGAAGGAGAAAGCGGTGGCCGCGAGAGCTGAACTGTAACCAAGCGTTCCCGAGTTACGCAGCACAGAGACGGAGGAAGCGTGCGAGAGCACCTTCCACAAGGATTCCAGTCGGACGAGACGGACGAGGGAAGACTTGGGTGTTTAGGCTCCAAATTGAGAGTGATATTTATGAGGCTTAGTGCGGTTCCACCCGATAGGTGTGAACCTTAGGATTTTGTATGCTAATACAAAATCTAAGTCGCCTAAACTGTTGATTGGCTCTGTGAGCTCAAATGAACTGATTGGTCTAAATTCCTGAATAATAGCCAATGGGAAGTACAGCCGGCGAGGCTGGCTTCAACGCAATTGCGCGGACTGTTGTCCCGCAGAGTCGGGTTACGGCAGGTAACCTCAGTGAGTGTACCCCGTTACATGAACGAGCCCAGGAACTCGACGCAGGAGTTCAGATGAGGCTGTGTATGCTTAAACCGGGGTACGGAGAGTAGCAGAAGCAACGAACTGCATGATACCGGCATTGATTCATGATTACATGACTTCACTCGCTTCGCCTACTTCTCGCTACAACCCGACGCTTGCGCATGAGAACACTTCAGACATGCCCATGATGTCGTTGTTGTCGTCGTCGTCGTCCATGAACGCGAGTAGCGCGTGGCCAGGAATGTGAGACCCGGTCTCGTTTGCTGCGATGCGATCGCACTGAGTCAAGTCGATGAACTCTCGGTTGCCGCACAGGAATGAACACATGTCTACGTTGTGCGGCGCCAGACTTGTTCTGTGCGACGTCACCATGCGTTCACTGCCGCCAAAGTCCCGCTCGATCTGAGCAGACGACGATGGCAGGCTGTACAGGATCTTCGCGACGAGCGGCAGTAGCCTGTAGTTGTTCTGCTCGGCCTGTTGTTTCGAGAACTCAAGTGCACACGTGCTGGCGACAGCGGCTCTGAACCCCATTGCTGGAGCTCCTATCCCGCGCGGCTGTCACCGACTTGGACAGGCGCGGCAGGTTCAGGACGCGCGGAGTACATTGGGAGCAGTTCGTCGCCGAACGTCGCTGCTGCCGTCGACTTCGTCGTCGTGGCGCCGGCGGTCTTGGTTAGCTGGTTGCGTCGGATCATCGCCACCATCGTCCTCTTGATCTTCTCCATCACCCGCAAGTTGAGCTGCTCCACAATCTTGGCGCATTGGGCTGAGTTCGCAAGAGGCGCGTTGTGGAAGCGCACCATTCTGTTGAATGCGGTGTCCTTGAATTGGAGGTGAATAAAGAGCTGCGACTCGAACACGAACAAAGTCAACATCATCAAGCTCGGGTCCGAGTACCTCTTGAAAAAGCGTTCATCGAGCGCGTCGGCCAAGAGCTGCCGAGTCTCACGACCAGCGGATGCATCGCAGAGATCGGGTCATAGCGCGGGTGCTCTTTCGTTTAACGCGAAATTCCTTGATCGGATTGCGGTGGTTCAGCGTGGTCACCCGGAGTTGGTAGAGACGCAGGAGCGTCGTAACTTGCGTAGCCTGTTCGGCTTGCGAGATCGCGTTCAGATCCTTGATTGGCTTGAGCAGCGGCAGGATCTGCTCAGTAGCTCCTTATTGCCGGTAAGAGGTAACGCGCGCGTCACCGACCTACTTGGCGTCTCTGCTCGCTTGGTAAACCACCGCTCGAGCGGTTCCACAACTGCAGTAGGCGTCGATCACTCTGCAAGCCCAAGGAAACGATGCGCTTGAAAGGTGATCAAGCGCATCGTCTTGTCCTTGCCCTCGAGTTGGCACAGCGCCTGGAACAGCGTACCCATCGTCTCCACTTCATTCACGATACGCACCGTGATACGGATGCTGTCGACGAGCTTGGTTATGTCGGGGTTCTTTGTCGTGGCCTTGGGCTTGAGGCCAAACGCGTGCTTCGTCGCCGCGTTGGTGAGGTGTGCCAAACACCACTCCCACTGCAAGTTGAGACCGGCGGCAAGCATCCACTTGGCGTCGCTCATGCCGCCGAACAGGTCTGTGTAGCGAAGGCCAAAGTCGGATGCCATATGCAGTATCCACCGCTTGAATGGCCCACGGATGCCCTTTGACCGCTTGACTTAGGTCGGTGTGAACGCGCGCGTCCTGCGAAGGATTGGCCGCAGCGACCACGACGAGTCGACAAAGTACACGCGGACGCCGATGTACTTCTGGTTCTGCGTCGCTGCAGCCCAGAGGTCAGCGACCACAGTGATGTTGGCCCGCAGGCGATCAGGGTGTTGGCGAGCACGCGCATGGCTCTCACTTCGCAGCGGCATACAGCTCGGCGACGCTGTGCGAGACGATCTTGGTGTTCAGCGTAGCCTTGAAGTTGTCCTTGAGCACCATGCGGGCGATGAGCTGCGAGTCCTCGTAATCACCCGCGCGGAAGGGCAAGTTGTTTAGCACTATGTTCCTCGTTGAGAGAAGCTGGTAGAGCCGCTGCGGGTCGCGGTTGAAGAGAGGGCTCGCTGAAGTGTCTCGATCTCGGACTCGCGGTCGCGCTTCCTCTCATTCTTGAGATGAGTCTTGTGGGCAGTGATCTCGTGTGCATCCTTCAAGCGCTTTGTCGCGTTGGACGACTTGCCACCGTGCAGTGGGCAGATCGTCCACGAGTCGCGGCATACTTGCGACCCCTGACAGATCCAGACGAGCTAGTCCTTCTCCTTGTGACGGATGCACTCCCCACTTGTGAATGGAGGACCACGCGTTCGGCTTCGGGCGGACGATCTCGAACACGGAGTCGACAGGTGTGAACGTTCGAATGGCTTCCTCTACTGCAGCTGGTGGCTCCATATCGCACGTAGCAGCAGCGACTGAGATCGCCAACAGCGAGTAGGAGTCGAAGCCGAGCGTAGTCTGCAAGAGCGAGCACGAGCTGGGGCTGCGACGTCACGCGGCTGGAGAGCGCGAGCTGAGACTGCGTGCACGAGCCACTCGAACTGTGGGAGCACCTGGACGAGCAACGACTGCGAGCGTGGTGGACGAGCGGCTGCGAACGCGTGGACGAGCGACGAGCGATGACTGCCTAGTGCGTGGACGCGTGACAACTCCGAACGCTGGGAGGAGCGGCTGCGAGCGCGTGGGCGCGCGGAAGAGCGGCAGCTGTGAGCCCTGGAACGAGCGGCGACTGTGATGCGATCGGCGAGCCCGAGCGGCGACTGTGGGCTGGTTGATCAGTCCACTTTTCCGTGGCGATCTGCTCGCGATGCTGAAGGTCGCGATCTTTGTTTTAGCCAATCAGTCGCCTTGATTGTGAAAATGTTATGTTGCTGCAGTGTTGCACTCGTGAAAAGCGAAGTGAAGGCAACATAAGCGGCAGATTTTGTTGCGATTTTGGATCTGAAGTACTGTACTCGCCTTTGTATTTTGGATGGCGGTTTTGAAGGGAGTATATCGGTATTAACTGATCAGTTTCGGTATCTTCATACTTGATGTGACAAGCACGCATGTGAAAAATTCCATGATTTTCGGTCATCACAATTGAATCCGAAGGGTCCGCATTATCGCAGGAAATATACCGGTAGCTAGAAGCTACCGGTAGTAAGTTTCGTCTGAGAATCAACAATCAATCCGAACGTCTGACTGCAAAAGCATCACGAAAAGAACGCGGTCCCTTCCGGGCTGCAGGACAATATCGCTTCGTCCACACGTTCGACCACTCGAGCCATCTTCACAGGCGTGTTCCACATGGCAAATCTTCCCTGCAATACACTGTACATTCCCATTAGTGCACAGGAAAAAATGACCCGCAAAATAGTAGTTGGTGGACGGAAACAGACACCAAAGTATCAAACAAAAGAGGATTTAATTGTCGAGTGTCAGCATTGTGAGCGGAGCAACCCTCAGCTTCACAATGCCTGACACTTGCTCATGCATGTCGGCATCAATGATGGCAGTGTGTAACCAGCGGTTAGCTGCTGCTAGTACTGTTCACCTGGCGTTTGCGGCATGGATAATGGTTGCACAATTTCGATCAGTAAGACTAAGGTGGGTGTCCCATAGGTTCCAGTGTGAACAGCCACTGCAAGTGCGTCAGCTCGTGGTGGGCCGACATGTGATATTTTGCTTCATCTAAACACCAACATGCCCAGCAATCTGAGCTTAGTGCCCAGTTCATCGCACCAAGAACGGTGGCGTCGTAAGAACACTCGAGATCGATCTCGCTTACCTGCTCTCCCCGCTACCCACACGCTCGATCATTTCGTCGAGCCGATCAACCACAGTGGGGCTCGACACTACAAATGGGAATGCGTGGCAGGTGCTCGTACACCACCAGTTTTCCTGTGCTGTGAGGTGGACTGGTGTACGTTGCTTTGTGAAGCAAGTTTTGTGCTGAAGCTCGAATAAACGAGGAATTGAGTACCTGTGCTTGTTGCCTCGAATAAAAATAAAAAATGGCATCGATTTCTAGGGGTATTAAATAGGAGTGGTGTGCACTAGTGAGAATGGGGAGTGTACCTGCCGTCGCTTGCAGGTCTTGCAAACGCCTCGCAGGCGACCAAGAACCAATGCTTTCACTCACACGAACACTCATACGAGCACACACACCACCACACTCGAGTCACCGCTGACGGTCTGGACGAGTCGGTTCCGCAAAGCGTCTCAAGGTGACGTTCCATGTACCACTGCTATCACGCGCGCTGCCTGCCCAGTTACGACCATCACGCGAACTGCCTGGTAATCAGATCTCGGCACCTCGACAGGACGACACCGTGTTGAGGTGCCACGACGACGAGTTGCCATTCCTCTGCCTGCGCCTCCGCCTTGGTTGCCCCAGGCGAGTTCATTCTCCGATTCGCCAAGAGCATCAAACAGCATCCGACTTGCTTTACTCCCTCCCCACCCACCTCTCATCGCCCAATGGTTTCCGTGAAGCTCGCCCCCGTCGCAGTGCTCTGTGCGCTGCTGTCAACGTCCTATGTGGCAGCGTCTCCACGAGTGCACCCGAGCGTCCACCGCGCGTTGCGCCAGCAAGGCTCTGTCAACCTCATTGTCACCATGAAGGAGGGCACCGAGAGCGTCGTGACCAGCGTCAAGGAGTCCGGGATCGCCGACCGCGGACAGCGCACGACGAAATTCGTCGAGTCGCTCGAGCAGCACGCCGAGCAATCCCAGCAAGCGCTGAAATCGCTGCTGTCGCACGAAGCAGCGACTGCCGAGCCGCTCTTCAGCGAGTTCAAGAGCTTCTGGATCACCAACCAAGTGTACATCAAGGACGCGACGTTCCCGCTGCTGGAGCAGCTGGTGTCGGAGCCGTCGATCGCCTCGATCACGGAAGAGCCGGTCGCTCAGGTACCAACGCTCGTTGGCGAGACGATCGCTGTGGACACTAGCAACTTGACGACGACAGCGTGGGGGCTGCTCAAAACTAAGGTGCCGGACGTGTGGGCGACAGGCAACGCCGGCCAGGGCGTCGTCGTCGGTACCATCGACACGGGAGTGGTGTACACGCACGAAATCCTCCGCGACAACTTCCGCAGCAGCTACAACTGGTTCGACCCGAACAGCAACAACACGACGCCTTCGGACAATGACGGCCACGGGACGTTCACGGCTGGGATCCTCGTGGGAGCCAACGGCGTCGGCGTCGCACCGGGAGCTACGTGGATCACGTGCAAGGGATGCCGCGATAGTGGTTGCTTTCTCTCAGACCTGCTCAAGTGCGCCGAGTTCATGACGTGCCCGACCGACCCCGCAGGCAACAACAAGGATTGCTCCAAGGCGCCTGATCTCGTGAGTAACAGCTGGGTCTTTCGTCTAGGGGATACGTCGTACCAGGCAGCCGTGGACGCGTGGCACGCCGCCGGTATCATCCCGATCTTTGGTATCGGTAACGACGGTGATTACGGCTGCTACACCGCTCGCTCGCCTGGTGATCTGCCGAACGTGATCTCGGTCGGCGCGGTGGAGAGCTCCGGTAGTCTTGCGACGTTCAGCAGCAAAGGGCCGAACTACGGGATCAAGCCCGAGGTGTCGGCGCCAGGTGTCAGCATCACGTCGGCGTGGGGTCCGACCGACTTGTCCTATCGCACCGCCTCTGGCACCAGCGCTGCGGCTCCGCACGTAGCAGGCATTGTGGCGTTGATGCTGAGCGCCAACCCAGCGCTCACGTACGAGCAAGTGCGCAGCAAACTGCTCGCCACTACCGACACAGCGGACCTCGTCTCGACCGGCGACGTGTGCGGCAAGGTCGCTGACACCGTCTTCCCCAACAACCACTTTGGGTACGGCCGCGTCAACGCCCAGCGCGCAGTGTCTCCTTAGACAACGTAAGAGGCGCATCGTACACCCACTCACGCGCGGGAGTCACTGGTAGTGTTGAACTAGCTGAGTTCTTTACAGGGAGCTGAGTACTTTACAACACCTGAGCTTATGTTTGTAAGTCAACACAATGATTCGATCTCCTGCTCTCGATGTATCATGGGCTCTTTTGGACTCTCGTCTGGACTGGATTCTCCCACGTGTATCTCCTCATGCAAGCACATGTAGGATCAACATCGCTGCTACATGCGCCATTGAGGTCACCCGCAGGTATATACCAGACACCCTTGTACTGAAGACATACCAAGCGCGCTGGGGACTCCACGACAGAATACTGTGGGGCACAAGAACAAAATTTATCAATTGAAATCAACGTTTACAAAGCAGTATTTGTACCGGTACTGGTAATGTACTGTTGTACACTGTACCGGTAGTATCCAGTGTAGACCTGCATCAGGGCCGAATGTAAAAATGAGAAAGTTACTGAGCCGAAAGATACAGTAACGTAGTGCAGCAATTTATGGCACGATTTTGGAGGGCTTCGCATTTTTATCGTATCTTTGATGTTGGGATTGTTCAGAACAAAAGAAGCATATATTTGAGTAGCTCTTTCATCAAAGAACTCGTATTTTGCATTAAAAAAATTATTCTTATACTTCTTCAAGATTAAAAACAGCTTTCCATCAAATATACGACTTTTGTCAACATCAGTTTTTGGCAGGCCTTCTATTTGGGGATGAGTCTGCTATATAAAGCGCTGTTGAGCAAAAATCGGGCAGGTGTGCGAACGGGACCAAAAGACGGTATATAAATGACCATGTACTGGAATATCGACATCAGCATGTTTGTGGCAGTAAAGCGAACCCCTCGTGGTAGTGCCTTGTTTGGGTACCGGGTTCAGCGTCCCCCACTGCTGCAGACAACAAGCATCGCTCAACACCAACACGCAGCTACGAACAGATGACGTTTGACAAGTCGGTCGCGTTGCAAATCGTCGTGCGTCAGAAGACGCCTCTTCACATCTACAGTATTTCGCCGACGCTGCTTTTTCTCTGTCTCTGGAGGGAGCACCAAGATCTCAGTGCGAATAGCCTGACAACAGACTAGCCACATTGGCGAAGGAGAGTCCTCTGACGTGCCGTTGGTCTGGAAGCTCGTGAGACGCTTGCGAATTGCAGGAAGAGAGAGCGGCCGAATGCCGGCCGCTTGGAAGCCAGCGACAATGTTGCTCGGCCGCTGGACGGCACCTGCGATCCAAGCTGATGCAGCCACTCGCACAGCATCTCTCTTCTTCATTGTGGTCTGGCCGGACGCAACGAGAAAGTTGCTGATTTCGCTCTTGAGCGCCTGCTTCACACCGCGGAACACTGCTACATCGAGGGGCTAATAGAGGTGGCTTGAGTTGGGCAGTAGCTGAACGATCCGGACACCAACCTACTCTGCGGCGATGTCGATGCTCTCGTCCATGCGAGATGACGCGCCATCAAGCACCAGAATGAGCGGCCCCCTGACTGGGGCCGGGACATCAGCAGCGAATGCCGCCAGCCACTCTCGCATGATCGCGGTCGTCATGAACCCGGCGTCGGCGGTGGTTACTCGCGCGCCTGGGAGGTCTGCTGCGGCGAGCACGTCCCGATTGAGACGTTTGCCTGGCACGATGAACAACAGCGGCAGCAACTCCCCACTCGCCGATCCGCACGCCACGAGAGCCAGGTGGAAGCTTGCATCGACCGAACGACTCCAGACATTGCGCGATCCCCTGCGCGCAATCACCTTCCTCGTCTTGGTGTTCTGCTCGAACGAGGTCTCGTCCATATTGTAGATGCGTTGAGAACCGGCACCCGTCTCCACAACAGCACGCGCACAGCGCCAGAAGAATGCAGCCACAGCTTCTCTCGTCACGTCGTTTCTCGTTTTCTTGATCACTTGAGCGCTGCGGGCCGTCAGCTGTGGATGGCGACGGAGGAAACGATCACACCAACCGCGACCCACGGTTTCTGCACCACGCGTCTTCCCGAACATCACTGCGGAGATCTCCTTCCCCTTTGAAATGAGAGTCTCTTTGTCGACAGGATAGCCCTTGCGCTGCATCGCGAGCGCCCACTGGAAGATGTCCCCCTCAGCTTCGCTGCCGAGGGCTGGTGTCGGCCCTGGTCGCTTTGGAGCTCGGTCTACCTTCCTTTCCGCAATCTTTCGCCACAGCGTGCGCTCGGGGATGCCGAACTTGTTGCTCAGCTGCGTGACCTTTGCGCCGCCGCGCTCGTGCTCTTCGATCGCCTCTGGAATTTCTTCTTCGCGGTAGCGCTTCCGCCACGCTTGCGCGCTCATCGCGGCTTCTTCTTTCTTCTTCTCAAGTGGCCACATAGAGGGGGAATCTGCCAAAAACTGCTGCTGTGCTAAAACTACCAATCAAACCTCATGATTTTCATTTTGGGCTATGTTATTGGCTGATAAATGGTAGTGCTGCCAACATTTGATGTGTGCCATAAATTGCTGCATTATGTTAGCTGAATACTGCAGCTCAAGTCAGTTCCTTGCAGTCATCAGTGTCGACGTGACACTTTCGAGGATGGAAGCCTTTTCCTCAAGACCAGACTCGTATCGAGGGCATAGCGACGATGTTGCAGACCCCACAAACCATACCATGAATATGCTGACACGCTCGTGCATGCTGACACCTATGCTGACATGGCTTAATTTGAGCGTTCTCGCGTAAAATGTAAAAACACATCGTAGATTCTAAGTGTAATTATAATCCAGTGAGCTGGTGGATATTTGGTCAGAGTGCGCTCGCGCGCTTCGGGGCTCATTTTTCCAGACCCATAAGACCCCCAAGACCCGGACAAGAGCGAGCGCGCGAGAACTTGGACAGAGATCGGCGCTCCAGACGTGCCGGGGCAGCGTTGGGCTGATGCGAGGCATGCCTTGCGCGCGGGTTCGATCCCTGCCGTCGGCGAATGATCGAGAAGGGCGAATGATCGAGAAGGGCGGAGCGGCGACGAAGAAGACGGTGTGTGTAAGCTTGATGACGGCTGACGCACGCCTCTGTGAGAGTTTCGATCATGCTTGTTTCCTACCCACAGCAACACGGTCACGGCAGGCGACCCAGCAACGTGCACGACGGTGGATACGGCGTGCAGATGTAGTCGAGGGCTTGTGTATTTGTGTTTTACGTGTGTGCGCTTGTGCGCTTGTGCGTTTGAATGTGTGGATGTGCACGCGAGCGATTGAGGAGTTTGTGTGAGTGTGCGTGTGCGTGTGCGGCTCTGTACATTTTATTCAAACATAGCTGCAGTGAGTGCAAAAGAACTCGGCAGTGTGTCAGCACTCCGAGTTCACGCGAGCAGTTTGAGACACTGTGAATGTGTGTGCGCTTGAACGATACGGGATATCACGAAAACGACCGCAGCATGTGGGGGCAATGTGCGCTGGCGTACAGGCGCATTTGATTGTGTGCAGTTTGTGTGTGATTATCTGGGAGTGAAAGAGTGCGCTTGCAATGACACGAGCCGAGCGCATACATCAAGCAACAAGAAGCAGCAGCAGCGGTGCGAGAAGAAGGGGTGACTGCAGCAGGAGCAGCAAGGAAAATCAGAATGAGCAGCAACAGCGCAGACAGCAGCAGCGGCAACAGCGAGCCGCAAAAGCAGAAGCAGGGTGAACCGCGACAGTAGCAGCGCGAGCGACATGAGCGGAACGAGCACGAGCAAGACAGAGCGAGAAGCTACAACGGCAACATCGCAAGCAGCTGCAGAAGTAGCAGCACCTGCAGCAGTAGACGCAGCAGTGAGTGCAGCAACGCGCATAGCAGCGTGAGGCGTGAGATGCAGCGCAACCGGAAGGACGCGCAGCAGCAACACACGCACCATCGCGATCCGGAATAGCAGTGGAAGTGGCAGCAGCATCATCGGCGCAGCAACATCAGCTCGCAAGTGGACAACGAGGGAGCGCATCAAAGGTAAACTGCTTGGGGATGTTGAGGTTGTCGCTTACGCAGAGTTCGCCTCCGAGCGTGTGTGCACTTGCTGCGCCTGCAGATTACCCATCGGCACAAGCGCGTCCCCGCTGCTACTGAGCATCGGGTCGATAACGAGCTCACAGTCGCGCAGGCGGCGGAACTCACGAATCTGCGCGTCCACGCGACCATCTCGGTAGAGCGCGCGCAGAGCTTTGTGGGCGGTGCCTTGCGCGGCACCTTTCACTCCAGCGTTCTCGAAGAACGCCTGGATGTTGGCGTTTGCGACAGAACCGACACGGAGCACGGAGTCACGTAAGTCTGGCGCGGTCGCGTCGAGCGTGTACGCGCCTGCGAAGACTCGCATGAACACGACGAGGCCGCGCAAGTTCGAGCGCCACTTGCGATCGATCGTGGCAAGCGCGTCTGCACCGACCGTGAACCACTCGAACCACGCGTCGACGAGGTTTGTGATCGCGCTTTTGCGACGCTTCGCCTGCGATGCTTTGGCTGGCGGCTCTGTCTCGAGGGTACTTACACGCTGCTGCTTTGCGTCGCAGCCCCCTCCCGCCAGCGACGCCTCAACTTCGCGAACACGCTTTGATAGCGTCGTGTTGAGCGCGATCAGCTCGTCGGTCGTTGCTGCTTGGTGCTTCAGCATTTCGAGGTGCTTGGGGTGTGGCGCGTCAGCGACGTCTTGCTCGGCCTCGTCGCGTGCGTTGTTGAACGCCGCGCTCCACGCGAGCAGCCCCTCGACTTCGATGCCGTTCTGCTTGCATGCGCGCTCGACCAGCAGCACGAGTGGCGACCCAGCGCGGAACGCCTTCAGCTGCGGGTACGCAGTCACAAGATGCTCAACGAGGACGTCGGCGACGGCGCTGCTGATGCGAAAGCGCGCCTCACCGATGCTAGTGCAGCACGCGTACAGCTCGTCCCGGACACTGCTCATCTTCGTCCGGGTCGTCGCATCTGCGGCCGCCAACCCAACCAGCGCTAGTCGGGCGTCCGGGTCGTGGCCGCTCAAGACCTTTGCGACTTTGCGGTCTTCCGCAGTGGTGTTGAATATGTACATGAACGCTTTGTGCGTCGAGCCCATATTCCACCCAACGCGGTCGACAATCCAGTGCAGTGCGAGCGTCGAGCGGCCGTTCGCATGCTGCGCGCCACCGCGCCGGAACGAGTGCGACGACAGCGTCGCGAGGACACGGTTCACGTATGCGTGGATGCCTGGCGATGCTGTCGTCGCCGCCTTGTGCTGGCTCGAGTCGTCTTCCGCCGCGCGCTCGAGCAGCTCGCTGTCCGCTGGCTGTCCGAGGGCCGACGCGAGCGGGACAAGCGGGCCGAGCGAGTCGACGTCAGCACGCGTCGGCATCGGCAGATGCGGCAACAGCGACGCGCTTGGAGTCGTCTGGAGCGCGAGGGCGACAGAGAGCGTGGTGATCGGGCACGTGTGCGGGGCAGCGTCAGGGAACAGCGACAGCCCTTGCTCCTCCGACGTCTTGGCACGCACAAAACGAATAAAGAAAGTCTCGTTCGAGCATATTGAGAGGAACTGCTTCTGCGTCAGCGTCAGATCCGAGGCGCGGCCGAGCAGATACCATAGAAGAACGAGTAGAGCGGCATCTTGGTACTCGGTCGCGGTCGTTGCAGTCGAAAACAGGAAAGTCGTCAGGCGGCTGAGATCCTCCTTGGTGCACGCTGTCGCCTGCTTTACCATGCGTCTTGTAGGACGCGTCATGCAGAAGCCCTCGAGCACCCTGCCCTTCTTGAGCAGCGCCTTCTCTACCTGCGCTCTGCACGCCGGAAAGCGCTCGAGCAGCCACCCCTTAACTTGCCGGAAGTACTGCATGACCGTGTGGCGGGCAAGAGAGTGGCCGCCTTTGCCCATACAAAAAGCAAGATGAACTCCGAAGCGGTCCATCAGGGCCACGAGCGTCGAACCGGTAGGGTCACCACGTACAGCAAAGTCGATGGCGTCGAGCGCGACGTTCACCTCTCGAAGAAAGCGCATGAAGACATTCACCGCGCCGGCCTTGGCCTTCTTCGTATTGATTGGCTGTAAGTCGGTGAGGCTCATCGGTGTCGGCGTGAGGTCAAATATGAGTGTGAACACGCAACAGCTTGGTTTCACTAGCAGCATACTCATATTTTAGCTTTCATTCCGACAAATTATGTTGGAATGCGTCGGAATCGACTGGCGGTCATCAAAAAATCGACTGATTGGCCAAATACAATCTGATTTGACCTGCGATTGGTTAAAAACTCAGTGATATGCGGCGATTGGCTGGATGAAGGCATACACATATCAAGTC
>JAASFJ010000152.1:0-36791 GCA_023333755.1 Globisporangium uncinulatum | reverse complement strand
CTCTCCTCTTTCTTTATCACTGACACAGCGAGCACATCCTTACTTTGTGCGATGACTAGCTGAAAGACATGCAATAGTGTAAGTAGGTGACTTTGTGCGAACTCCAAACATCAAGGCCTTTTGCTATCCATTTTGTGAGTTTACATTGTCTCCAAGATGCTTTCAAGCTTCAATGCTGTGGTGAAGCCGCTCGCGCACGACCCGTCGGCATTCGTGTCGCTCAAGCGGAAAGCGTCAAAAAGCATAATGCTCGACACCTCACCACAGGAGATAGAGCTTGTGGACACTTAAGTTATGACGGCTTACCTGTTACACTATGCATTTACGTCACCTCAGTGTACTGTATCACTTGGAAAACAGTATTCTCAAAAGTGCGTGAACTCTCAAACGTGATTCACATCCTCTCATAATTGTGGGCTCAATTTGGGAGGTCTGCCTGTATTTTGACCTCAAGGAAAGACTCTGTGTTTGCAATATATTAGCACGGATTTTACCAATGTTCGATTTTTATCCAATAAAAAAGGACAAAATGACAATTGCTTGGGATTTTCTGCCAATCACAAACAATTAATTTGTGATGTGACATACACCAATTTTGCTTTGCACAAAGTAATGTGGGACAGACTACTAGTCGTTTGAGACTTGTATCAAAGTTCAAACACCATAAGTTAGGCCATCCTCCTTTGCCTGAACCAAGATGCATCCCTTCGAATCGCATTCGCATGTTCGGTGTGGCGTCGACGAACCAGCTCATGCCAGACGAGATGATCGATCCGTGATTCAGATCAATCTCGAGCCGCACGAAATTCTAAAGTAAGTTACACTGTATCAGCACCGCGCGATCTGCTCTGTAGTTCGGCTGGACTCAGCGGTCGCAGCGTTGGAGTTTGCCCACCGAGAGTGGGCTCGAGCGCGAGTGGTGGGGTGCGACGGTTTACTGATGCCAGTTGGGACCGCGATACACTGTAGAAATGCACTCAACTTCGAGGTCGCTCTGATCTCAATTTTGGTTCAGGATCAAAATCCGCGACGACCATGTAGCGAGTGCTCGTCTTCACTCTGTTTGATGGCCGTGCAGTGTTGTCGCCTCAACACCAGTTATGTATAGAAGACGAAGCAACTTGCTCTGCGAGCTCCGATTTCGGTGGTGGTAAAGTGCAGGAGTGAGCCGTAAGTGCGGTTTACAGTGTAACTACTGGAACTGTACTCCACCATTTCTCGAGCAAACTGAGCAAACTTTCAATCAAAACCAGCACACATTTTTCTCTCGCAAAACGAGATAAAACGAGCCATTTCTTTCAATCAAAGCGAGCAAATGAGCAATCAATGCAAGCAGGAATCAACGATTGGCACACAACGCGTAAAAACTGGTGGGCGTGGGGCGCCTTTGCTGCCGCACTCTTTTGTATGGGCTCAATTTCGCATTTGCAGAATGCCAACTGTCGACGAGAAGCGTCGCGTGCTCGCCGCGTTCAACGAGCGCGAGGACTGGATGGCAGTGGCGGCCCACTACAGCCTCTCAAGAGGAATTGCTTGGAGAGTCGTGAATCTTGGACATGCAGTGAATCTACCTCGCGGTGGGCGTGCGCTTCGCGTAGAAAGGTCACGCCCGTGGTCAGAGCAGCGCTCGATAGCTACATCAATGAAAACATCTCGTACACGCGAAAGCAACTGAAGGACATGGTCGCGTTCGACTTTAACATCGACCTGTCGACTACAACTATCAGTCGGACCCTCTGTGGAATGTTATACACTGTGAAGCAGGTGTGAGTACCAATGCGCGAACTCGATGTGTTGCGTGGCCTTTTGCGTGTCTCACACGGTTTGGCGTTGGTCCAGGCACGTATTGAGCCGGCCACATGCAACAACGACACGAACAAGCAAAAGAGGAAGGAGTTCGGCAACACGCACGTCGCGCACGAAGAGCTTGGTATTTGTATTGTATTTTTAGACGAAACCAACTTTAATCTCTTTTGCCTCCGAACGCAAGGACGCGCGCGCAAAGGCGAGCGTGCGGTCGTCAAGCTGCCGCCATCGAAGGGGCCAAGTCTTCCAGTTCAGTGTGCTGTGGCCCTAGCGGAAGGCCTGCTATTGCATTGCCGCGTCCGTGGCTCCATCAAGATGGAGCAGACGGTGGCTGTCTACAACGCAGCGAAGGCGTCACCCAGTTTCGAGACACTGTACGCCGGGAAGAGCGCCGTCATTGTTCAGGACAACGCCCTCGCACATCAACAAGTCGAAGTTCGCGTTCCAGAGCACAGTGATCTACTGCTGCTGCGACTTGCGCCTTACTCACACTTGTGCAACCCTATAGAGGGTTGCTTTGGTGCTGTAAATGCACAAATCAAGGCCAACTTAGCACTGCACAGCGACGAGATGATGAGACAGGGCGACTTTCCTTTGATGGCTGTGCGTCGTATGGCGTTGCTGGAAGCCGTCGCAACCCAAGCTGTGCATTGCATTACGCCAAGCATGGTTTGTGTGCAGCACAGGCACGCGCTTCGCGCAGTGGAGACGGCGCGCCGAATGGAGAACATGCAATTCGGCATATAAATGAGAGTCGTCCGGATTGATTGCAGCTTTTGTTGTTTTGATTGCAACTCGTTTTCTAAATAATTCAAAACAGAGCTGAAAATGTGAACGAGCTTGATTTGGTTGAAAGTCTGCTCAGTTTGATCAAGAAAAGGTGTAGTTCCTACATACAGTATACAATACTATGTAGAAAAGTACTGTATACAGTGTAAACCTTTCTTGACAACATTATGTCCAAATGATATTTGAATTTTGTCAGTATTGTAACCGGATGTGACCGCATATACTGTAAAACCCGAAAATGTGGTGACCACCCTTCCAGCCTCTTTTTTGAATAAAAGTGCTTTGTCTAATAAAACCCAATTCCAACACTTTAATTTTCATGGATAGTTTATTTAGCATGAGAGATTCATTGTATCAAATCTAGGGCCTTGGTAAAAATCAATACGAACAGTATGTGTTTGTAGGAGCTTTTTACTCGTGATTTACTTGAAATCAATCATGAAGCCAGGTGGTCCCCACAATTGCGGGTTTTACAGTAATTATTCATCAATGTCTGTAAGAAGGGACCCATTTTCGGGTCATTTTTATGCTGTGTTCTAGAATGTCACCGGTCTGTTCTCTCATCGCCGCAAAAATTACCCACTCGAAAGACCATGTAAAAGTGAGGATGTACACAAGCATTTATTGATTGTAGCATATGCGAGCTCATGGTGACACCTTCAAAAGGTTGACTTTTATTTGAGAATACGATCTATAGTTTGTGATATTTAAGATTATAGCCGTAATGACGAAATTGATTTGAATAAAGTATAACAAATAGTTTCTCGGCGGAAATTCTTTATCCGTCCAGCGGCCACCTCGACAGAAAAACGGCACTCACGGCTAAAGAAGATTTTGATGGTGCTTGATAACACAACCAAGATGATCTAGCTAATGAAGCTTTGGTGAGCTTCATCCAACGCACTGGTGAACGTGCCCTGCAAATTTGAACTCAATCGACAAAGGACCGGTGAAGTTAGCATTTTCAACCGCATACTCAGGGAGTTACAGATATTGGTGAAAAGTAAATAAATGTTATTACTTCTTTCGAAATGGTAAACATTTTTGCAATTCGAAGTAATGTTGTCTGAAGTTGCAAAGGCTTGTCTGTTCATGAGATGAGATGAACACAGGTGAGATTCGTCTCAGCCTGAATTTGGCTACACTCGAATCGCACGGTGACCGCCACGCCAGCCAGCCTTGACTTGCTTGCCTGACATCTGCGATGAGTCGTCTTGTTTTGCCGCGAAGTGTGTTCAGAAGTCCCGCCCGCGAGTGGGCTGCGTGCCTGTCTTGGCTTTGAAAGCTCCAAGACGCAAGGTCTTGGGAGCAAGGCGGCCCGCCCTCGACTCTGTGACGAAATCTGTTTGCTTGACAACGCTTGACAGCGTTGGCCGCTTGCCTTGCTCTTACTTGACTTTTGGTGATGACACAGTGACGTCGAGCGCTGTGCAAGAATCTTCGCTTCACGGAAAGCGGTTGGCTTTGCGCGGCAGGCTTTAGTAGCAGTCACGACAACGTTACGATCTTGGCCCGCATCGGCGCGATCCGAAGATGCCCGATGTGTCGGCAGTCTGCTGTTCCTGACGGACTCGTACTTGCACGACAGGAAGTTCCTGTTGCGCAAGTACGAGTCAGTCAGTAGATCGGGCTCGCAAACGGGGAGTCGGCAAGCTTTCGCTCAGTGAGCGCGTGAACAAGTCGGGGTGGTGGGTGGCTGTCTCCAGATGGCCCGAGCATACAGTTTTCCCCTGGAATCCTGGAACCGTGAATTGCGTGTTCTGGTCGACATTGAGTGTCCTCATATCAAATGGGTGGTCGAGAGCGGCTTTCGGCGGCCGCTGCAGGAGGAGGATCAAAGGGCCACTCGAAGCTGGTTCTGTATCAAGAAGCAGCAAGCAAGGAAGCTCACCCGCAACAACAACACTGAGCACGGTCCTGGAGACCGTGCTGGACATGGTTGGCTCAGTTTTTAACGTGTTGTCTTCCCGCGAGTTTGCAAGAAAAAAGTAGTCCAGCACCACGAAGTGTTCAATGTCGAAGTTGAGATTCGTGTCAACTTGGGTTCACTATGTCGCAGCATCTTTTTGCCCGCCGACACCATCGCTCTCGTAATTTTCATTGCGTCAGAACTGATGCTGACAATACTCTGCACAAATCAAGCGAGATAAACTACAATCCTCAGATCCGATGCTTTCACTCCAAGCCGAAAGGCAAGCAATCGCGCCTTGATTCGCTGTGAATCTCGCGGCAGAGCTCAAAGCTCAGTGTGTAAAAAGCGACAAGCCCACCACGACACCAGCTGTCGTTGCCACGCAAAGCACAGCAGGTCGCTACTGTACTGCTAGTACGCTCAAGCGACGAGGAGACTCGTGGCCACTTACTCGTAGTCAACGTGTGCGCTGCCGACAACGACACCGTCACATTGATCGGCTGGCGGTTGGTTGTTACTCTCTCCAGTTAGTCAGCTGTCTTCACACCGTCACACTCGAGTGTGTGGGTCCGTGTGACTGCTGCTTCTGCGTGCTCGGACTGAATGAACACGTCCGCTCCGCCATTCTCGTCGTCCTCGCTCGCACCCGCCATTGAGCCCGCGAACCAGCCAATCCCGCCAGGCTCGGCGGCCACCCCGCTGTACATGAACAAGGCGAGCAATAGCGCCGGACTGGGCGACACAGCGAACGAAGAGCACAAAGCCGACAATGCGCCGCTCGTAGCGTCCGTGCCGAGCGTGCGCGTGTTGCAGAAAACGACGTCGACCGACTCGATGCTGACTGACGACCGCGCGACTGAGGTTGGGCAGAGCAGCAGTGGCGGTGGGACGCCGAACGCTGGCAAACAGCGCAAGTACGAGCGCAAGACGAAGCGCTTCATCTGGCCGGACGAGCTCCATCGGCTCTTTATCGCCGCAATCTTTGACGGTCCGTAGTTGCACGGACTCGACACATGAGAGGCGCTGGATTCGACACTGACCCCACGTCGTGTACTGCTTGCTGGGCTCTCGTGGTGGTAATGGTGGTATGCACACAGTCGGCTTGAAGAACGCGTCGCCAAAGGCGCTGCTTGGCGTGCGTGTGTGTTTTGCTTCAATGCCGCTCTCGCGCCCACATCGTTTCTCAGTACAAGTACGACGCTTCTAACCCTCTCGTGCCGATTGGTTGTTTACGTGACCGGCAGCTCATGGAGGCCGCTGGCCCAAACACAGGCCTCACGACAGAGCATCTCAAGAGCCACTTGCAAAAGTACCGACTCAACTACGACCGCTCGCGCGCCGAGTTCCTCGAGTTCTACGACCAGAGCCACAAGCGGAACCACAAGCGTCGGCGCAAGAACGGGAGCAAGCCGGGCGAGCCCAACACGATGTTTGTGTTCCCCATCACGCACAAAAAGCCACGAAAAGGTGCGAGCGACGACGACGACAGCGACTCAGACGACGCAGCCGACGACAGGGACGACGCGATGAGCGACTCGACACTCGAGCACGTGACGCCCCGCAGCAGCTCGGCGTCGCTCCATCGCACGGAAAGTTCTGCGTCGCTCGAGCGGACGAGCAGCTTCACGAGTATGATGCACGACCCGAAGGACCAGCTGAACACAGTCGCTCTCGCGTTCGCCCAGCAGCAGCAGCAGTACATTCAGGTACGAACAAGCGCACCCACACTCTTCTTGTCTGGACAGGTGTGGTATCCATTCTTGTGCCTTGTGTCTGTCTGCTCAGATGATGAACGCGAACAGTGCGGGAGATCGCTCGAGCTTCAGTGGCGGAATGACGTCGACTCAGGCGTATGCTGCCGGTGGTTTGTCGCGAAAAGGAAGCCTCACGGGACCGTCGCCCGCCAGCACCCACCACGCAAGCAGCGCCGCTGCAGCAATGAACCACCGTGCGGTCGCAGCAGCAGCAGCAGCGGCGTACCAGCAGCGGTTCGGCCTCTCGATGAACGCTGCTGGCGGGGCAATGGGCACTGGCAACGCGGCAAACACAGCGATCGGACAGCTGGGTGGTGATCTGAGCGACCCACAGTGGAGCATCCTGTCGTCACTCATGTCGCCGCACATCACGGGCGTAAACAACAATGGCAGCAACGTCCATAACAGCAACGCGATGGCCACGACAAGCAACGGAGTCAGCGACAGCGACCAGTTCCAGCTGCAAGAGGAGGCGACCGACCTCCAGATGCAGATGCACTTGGCGATGCAGGCGCAGATGAACTTGCACCGGCAGATGCTGACGCGCAAAGTCGAGGTGTCGCAGCACACCAACAGCACCGATAGTGGGCCGAATGCGAACTTTAGTGGCGTCGCGTGGAGTCCGCAGCAGCAACACCAGCAGCAACAGTACTTTGAACAGCAACGGGCAGCCCGACAGGCGCTGATGAACTCGTCGCACCACCCGCAGCAGATGAGTCTTGCGGCAGCGAACGCTGCGAGCATCGGCCACGCACCCCCACGGCCGTCGCTCGCTCCCCGCACGAGCAGTAGTAGCAACAAACTGGCGCCGTCCGACCCGATGGGAGTGGGCAACTCAACGCACCAGAACCGCCCGCCGATCCCGCTCGCCGTCGGACCAACTGTGACCGTGCCAACCGCCATGATACAGGAGAGCAGCAGCCACGATGGGAATCTGTTGGTGCCGGCAGCGGATTCGTTCGGGACGACTCTCGGGTACGACAAGAATACTTTGACACTGGACGGCGCCACGACGGACACGACAGCTGCCCCAGGTCCTGGCGGGGATGACGACTCGCTCGATCTCTACCGCTGGGACCGCATCGACCTGAACGTGGAGCTGGACGATGACGACCTCTTTGGTTTCCTTAAGTCGTGAGTCGTGAGTCGCGAGGTGGCTCGGTGGGGAAGACGGACGGACGGCGGACGACTCGGGGGTAGGATCCGCCAAAGCGAAGGCGGTATTTAACGGTATTCCAGCAAGCGAACGAACAGCTGGCGAGTGGTGCGTGAGAGCGGCGGTGTGTACAGAAGAAAGAAGCAAGGCAGACTGGGAGAGCAAGCGTTCAGCAGCATGTATACTGTAATGCAGACAGAGACGAGACACGTCCGTGTGAGCGAGAACGAGAGCAAGCCCAGGAAGAGCGAAAAGGAGGACGAGCGGAAGGCAGTATCGATAGGAAGTACTGTACTTACTTCGGCCTCGAGCCATCGAGTCTCCTTCCGAGTGAGCAAGTCGATGAGTGCACCCACGACGTGAGGTGCCACATACGAAAAGCGACATGCTGAAAAAGATACTTTTCGGGATAAGGTAGAACCTTTTTATATTATGTCTGTACTTGATCAACTATGAGATAATTTTTTTCAAGTTGTTAGTTCAGATGGTTCGAGAAGCCACTATTTGGCACATCAATATCGAAACAGAGAAGCTTTACTGCATCACAGGCCTGAGTTGTGTTCATTTTGATACAAATAGCAGAAATGTATCTGACCAACTTTGAAAGGGTTATGCTGCTGAGAAGGGATCTGGTTTATTGGTGGCAGCAGCGTCGCACGAGCATCCGTTTCAACTTGGCCTCTGTCTCTCTTGCGTTCAGTATGGTCACTCGTTGCGTGTCATTCTCGATGTCGGTGGCGCTGATGCCCAACCGAGTGCCTCTCCCTCTCTTCCGAACCCACACTTGGAGAGCCAAGTCAAGGACGACCGACCGACTTGGCGCATTCTCGAATCCGCCTTCCAGCACCAAGTTCGATCCGCTCAAGCCCCTCTCCTCCCCTCTTCGTCGCCATGCTGAACCTCTACCCTCCGTCGGCCCACAACGTGTACAAGGGCGTGCAGAACTCGTACCCGCCCGAGGTCGACGCGGCAGCGCAGCAGATCAACGAAGCCACCAAGGGCTTCGGCACGGACGAGGCGCTGCTCACAGCCGTGCTCGGCCCCAAGTCGCCGGACCAGCGCTTCCTCATCAGCGAGCGCTACAAAGCGCTTTTCGGCACGACGCTCAAGGCGCTCGTGAACGCTGAGACGTCGGGTCCGTACGGCAAGCTCCTCTCGCTCATTTCAGCGCCGCTGCCGGAGGCCGAAGCCGAGATCCTCCACTCGGCCACGAAAGGCGCTGGCACGTCCGAGAAGCTCATCTACCCAGTCGTTGTCGGCCGCACGAACGTCGAGATCAACATTCTCAAGAAGACGTACTTTGACCTGTACAGCGAAGACCTGACTGTGCGCTTGAACAGCGAACTTGGCGGAGACTTTAAGAAAGTCATCCTCGCGTCGCTCCAAGGCGCGCTTGTCGACTTTAACGCTTCGTACCACACGGCGCAGAAGGCGGAAGAGGACGCAGACGCACTGTACGCTGCTGGCCAGGGCAAGTTCGGCACGGACGAAGAGGCGTTCATCAAGATCATTGTGACGAGCCCACCAGAGCACTTGCGCAACCTCAACGCCGTGTACGCGAAGAAGTACAACTACACGGTCATCAAGGCGGTCGAGAAGGAGTTTACCGGCGACGCCGAGCGTGCGCTCCTCTTTGCTGTGCGCATGATCCTCGAGCCGCTTGAGCTGCTCGCAGAGCACTTTGAGAGCACGATGAAGGGCTTCGGTACGGACGAAGACGGCTTGAGCTCGGACATTGTGCGGTACCACATTGTGCTGCCGCAGGTCAAGGAAGCGTACAAGAAATTGTACAAGACGGAGCTCAAGGACCGCATCCACGGCGAGACGAGCGGCGACTTCCGCGCACTGCTCGAGATGCTCCTCAACGCGCACTAAGTGCGACTCGCTGCTGCTGCGTCGTTACGTTGTGCACGTCCAAAGCTGCGTCGCTTCTCGTTGCCTGTTGCTCGCGTGACTTGCATCTTAGCTCTCTGTAACCACCACCCTGGAGAGAAACATCTTCTAAACGGAACTATTTGGCTCAAGTTTGCGTCTGTGTGCGTTTGAGACGCTAGAAGCAACTTCGCACTTATGAGCGTACGTGTGGTAACGGACAGTAGCAACTTGGCACTTTCGAGGACAACTTGACACTTTGAGGAGTGTACCCATTCCGCTTCAAAAGCAAACCTACAGATCGTGCGATGACGCAATCTCCTGCAGGAGCGGGTACTGACGCGTGTGGAGCACCGCTTCGAGCGAAAAGTCGACAAGCGACGAGCGGAACTCACTGCGCTCGTACCCCAGCACGCGGAAGCGCTGCGGCGCCGTCGCATCCTTGTCCACGTCCACAGCGTCCGGGTACACCGTCGCGAGCGCGCCTGCAAAGTTCCGCAAGCGCGGGTAGAGCTCGCCGAGGCCGCCCCAGGCCTTCGCAAAGCTCCAGTGGCTCGCCCCGCGGTCCACGTGCGCTTTAAACGACGCTTCGCGGATGTACGCGGTCTTGAGCTGCGCGTGCTCGCTGTGGATCGCGCTCGCCTCGTCTTTGCTGAACGTCGCACAGAGCCGGAGCTGGTGCGTGCGCAGCAAGCGGTTCATCTCCGAGCCGGAGAGCAGCACGAGTTCGTGCGGGAGGACGCTCGGGAGCTTCGTTGCGAGTACGTCGTCACCACTACTGCTGCTTGGGCCGCTACTACTACTGCTACTGCTGGTGGTGGTGCGCTCGTTTGCGATAAACTTGGACAGTTCGCTCACGCTCTCGCCAAAGATGTACGCAACGCTCGCCACGAGCGACAAGTACACGCCCCCGTCTTTCTTCTTGAGCTGTTCGAGCTGCTCAAAGACAAACGGGTCGAGGTCTTCCAGCAGCGCTTCCGCCCCTCGCTGCGTCGTGTAGTACTGGCCAAAGACAAACTTCTGGCCGTCTTCGAGGTCAAAGTCGCGCGCGTCAAAGAGATTGTCGTACGGACCACGCACGTACCCGACTTCAATGAGCTCGGTGAGCAAGAGCGTGAGGACGTCGCGTTGCTGGCCGAGCTGCGTCGTGAGGCCGCGGATCTTCACGAGCGTGTTCTCGACAATGTCTTTGAAGCGCTTGATCGCCGCCATGAGCACCCACCACCGGCCCGGCGGCGTACACGCAGGCTTCTTCAAGTCAAAATAGCTCTTCACTTCGAGCCGCTTCGCTGCAAACCAGTCAATGAGCCGCCCCATCGCGTGCCAGCTCGTGTCGACGAACCGCGGACACGCGCTGCCGTGCATCGCTGCAATGAGCGCGTCTTGGCGCCGCAAGTGGCCCGTGACTGCTGTGAGCGCGTTCACAAATGCTTCGTCAAAGAGCTGCCGGAAGAGCGCGTCGACGACCCGCTCGACCTGCTGCGCGCCACTGCGGACGCGGTAGCAGCCGTCGGACGCGCTCTGGTGCAGCAGCGCCGCGAGCTCTGGCGCTGCATTCCCAGTCGAGACCACACCGACGAGCTTGTGCGGCCAGCCGGGGTGGAGCACGGTGAGCAGCTTCGCGACCGAGTCGTGGAGGTACTGCGGCGAGTGCCGGTCTGCGACTGGCAACGCGAGCACGTGGAAGTCCTGGACGTGCTCGCCCAAGTGCACGCGCACGCGCACGCCAAGGTGCGAGCGCTGCCCGTCGAGCACGAGTGCGAACGCCCACGTGCGCGCCAAGACAGCAGCGAGGGTCTGAAAGTTCATGGCGATTGCGAAGCGCACAAAGCTGATTGCGTCAACTGTCGAAATTGCACCAATCCGCGTGCGCGGAGCGGCTCGTTCTTGCGCCTCTTTGACAAGCAATGCGCATTGGCGCAATGACGCGCCAGAGGCCGCAAATGAGAGACAGAGCTCAAATTCGAGCCGGCTCGGCGCCGAGACGAGGTACACGTCGTGCTCGAGCTTGCGGCCGACGCGCGGGTGGCGCGCAAAGATCGCGAGCACTTGCGCCGGGTCGAACACGAGCGCTTCGTACTCGCTGTCGAGGTCCAAGAGCAGGTCCGCGAGGATCGTGTCGACGATTGGCGCGTTCACGAGCCCAACGACGCGCTCACGAGCCGGCTGCTGAGCGGCCATGAGCACTGCGAGCGAGCCACCGGCGGCTCCTGGCGACGGTGCGACGGTCGAGAAGAGTTCGCTCGCGTCCGACTCGGTGGTAGTGGAGCTGCTGGTGCCGCTTGCTGCGTTGCCGCTAGTCGCAGCTGAGCCGTGGCCACCACTGGTGCTTCCTGCTAGCAGTGGTGCGACAAATGGAGCCGGTTCGCGATGTGGTGGCCCCGTGTACTCGAGGTACACTTCGCGCTGTTTGTCCGTGAGCAGCTCGTACTCGGCGAACCGGCGCGCGTGCTGGTCGCGCGCGTGGTGCGCAATGTTGTCCGACCGCCACGGCGCTTTAAAGTGCTTCACATGCGTTGACGGCCGGCGCTTTGGGCGGGCGACGCTTACGTCGTCTGTTGCGCCAGCACTGGAAGTGGCGGTCGCAGCCAATAGCTTTTCGCGGCCAAACTTCTCGCAGAGCCGACACGCGAGCACGAGCACTTCGGACGTCACGGCGTCCACGGACGTGACGCGTAACGCGTACTTGCTGAGCCACTTGTGCTGGAAGCCGATGCGCCGCTTCATCGCCGCGGGCGAGTTTCGCACGCGCTGTCGCGGCCGCTTCGCACCAAGGTCGGCGCCGTCATCGCCGCCACTGTTGTGGTTGTTGACCGGAGGTTGTTGGTCCATGGAGAAACCAGAGAGCGGAGGGGAAGGGAAGGGGGCTCTTTCAGGGCGTTTGCGCTCTCGACGCTGCGAATCGGGCACTGGCTGAAGGCCAGTTTTAGGTAAAACGAGAGCGGAGATCACAATCTGAGTATGTGAGAGTCGAACAGGTGAATCCCTAGTCATTTTCTCCCCTCCTCGTTTGCTCCCCTCATTCCCGCTTGTTTGGGGAGAGCGACGCATGATGGGACTCGCGCGCTTCCTCGCGCTCGCAGCGCTGCTGCTTGCGTCATCGGCCTTGTACGTGGACACACGACCGAGTGCTTGCCGGCTTCGTCTTTCTCCTCTCTTCACATGTCGTCACTGACGCAAGCGCGTCCATTCTCCCCCCTCTATGCAGCGCGTTCGAGATCCAGGGCACGATCTACCCGATGGCGGCCGAGAAGGTCGCGCCGTTCAAAGTGCTGCTCAACGGCGGCGAGCAGCTCACGTACGCGCGCGCCGACGGGTCGTTCGTGTTCCGCAACGTCGCGCCTGGCCGCTACGTGGTCGACATCCCGTCGGAGCTCTTCCTCTTCAGCCAGGTGTGCCCGCGAGAGCGTGTAGACGAACGTTCGCGTGGTTGGATGTTGACTGACGCGGTCGACTGTCCTATGAATTTGTGTGCCACCCCCACACTTACAAACGCACAGTACAAGCTGGACGTGGCACCGGACGGCGTCATCCGTGCACTCGAGTACAAGTACCCAGGCGCCGGCAAACAACGCGCCGAGTACCCGCTTGTCGCAGAAGCAGTGACGGAGCTCAACTACTTTGAGCAGCGCGAGAAGTTCAACCTGTTCGGCCTCATCATGAGCCCGTCGTTTCTGACGATCGTTGTCCCAATTGGGCTCCTCTACGTGCTCCCGAAGCTCTCCGAGGGCATGATGGGTGCGTTCCTCCGTGCGCTTCGTGTGCATCTGTGCGGATGTGTGTGTAGGTGCGGATCTATCCGTGTGGGTCGCCCTTATGCTCACGTACTGATTTATGTAAACCCTCCAGACCCGGAGGAGTTCAAGAAGGCGCAGGAGGAGATTGGGACGCAGGACCCCGCGTCGCTCATCTCGGGCATGTTTGGCGGCGCCCCGGCCCGCAGCAACGACGACAGCGACGACGATTAGACATTCTCTCTCTATGTGGTAGGTCGCCTTAGTAGAGTAGGTACCTCCACTCGTTCCCATCCATAGGCAATGGCCGCCATACACACACACCTTTCGATTGCGTCATGTTCCCTTTCAGATGTACATGGTGACGTTTGGGTTCCAGTTGCGGCCGTCGACGTTCGCTGTCGTCACTTGATGCGCGTCGGCTGCGATGCCGTGCGAACGCTCCACCTCGTCCACTGCTGTGGCGCGCGCGCCCCAGTCGTTGAGCTCGCGGCCGCTCCGCAGGTCCCTGACGAGCGTCTCGATAGTGTCGCCGTCTCCGCGTAGCGTGAGCCGCACGAGCGTCTTGTCTACGCGGTCGTTAGAGGCGCCGCCCGTGAGGTCGCGCTTGCGCATTGCGCGGATCACCGTCTGCCGGAACATTACGCGCTGCACGTTGCCGCGCACTTCGAAGAAGCGCTCGACTGTCGATGTCATGTTGAATGTGCTGCAGTTGTGAACAAAGCTGTGATTCCAAAGTGAAAAAATCAAGGAACTGTAAATGAGCTCTGATCTCTGCATGGCAAATGAGCTCCTGGCTTGGAGAGCTCATGAAGACAGAGCTGTGAGCCAATGACTGCAGGTGGACACAATGACACAAGAGGTGACTGTAAAAGGTATACTGTATTATAGAACTAGCAGGCGCTGGCGGCGACCGCGTCAAGAGCACTCGCCGGAATGAGCAGACTGACCAACGCTCGACCGCCTCCGACCGCTTCTTACTCGGAGCTCTTGGCTTTCTTCTTCTTCTTCTTCTTGTCCTTCTTGTCGCTTTCAGACTCGACTGGCGCCGCTGTTTCCTCCTCTTTCTTCGCCTTCTTCTCCTTCTTCGCCTTCTTCTTCTTGGGCTTCTCGTCCTCCTCCTCCTCCTCGTCATTCTCCTCGACCTTCTTCTCCTTCTTCTCCTCCTTGCGCTTCTTGCCCACGACCGTCATGTCCGCTTCCGCATTGTACGCCTTCGCAGCCTCCGGCTTGACGTACTTCTTCGCCTCGTTCTTTGTCTTGCCCTTGCCCGAGATGACGCCCGTGAGCCCATTCTCAAGCTGCCGCACGCGGGCCTCGACCTTCGCCCGGTTGTCGTACCCAATCGTCGCTTCCGTCGCATCGCCCAGCGCGTCCACACGCACAGCGAGCGACGTCTTGGCCGCCAGCACGCGTGAGATCTTGCCCTTGTGCTTCGGTGCGGTCTGGCCAATCAACGACGCGTGGTAGATGAGTCCGTACTTGGGCGTGTCGTGCTTCGTCTTGAGTGCACGGAAGAGCGCTTTCTCCGCACCGAGGATCTGCACCGTCGACGCTGGGTGCTTGGCGAGGTTCATGAGCGACCCGGCGTGCGCAATGAGCCGCGCACCGACGAGCTCACCGACCATGACAGTCAAGTTCGGCGCGATCGCGTTCATGCGGTTCTTGAGGTAGTCAAAGAGCTGCGCACGGTACTCGGTGAGCGAAATCACTTGCTCACAGAGCGACGAGATGTTCGTCACGTCTTCGTCTGAAATGTCGGTACCCATCGACACTTCGCACACCTCACGCATCGATGCTTCGACGTCTTCTGCGAGGATGTCGGAGAAGTCAAGCGACTTGACGTTCGAGCGAAGGCCCATCTTGAGCACCGACTTGGCGTACTGGAGGTTGTCGGTCACGATCTTGCCCATCTCTGGAAAGTGCCAGCCAAACCACTCGCGCACACGCATCGCGTACGTGTTGATCTCTTTGTCAAGCTCGTCGAGCAGACCGATGGCTTGGACAATCATGGTGTCGACTTTGTCAGCGCTGAACTTGAGTTTGTAGCGCGAGAGACTGTGCGAGAGACCGAGCGTCATGGACTTGAGGTCTTCGTCTTCCAGCCCGGCAATGAGCGTGTTCATGTTCGCGCGAATGCCACGCATGACTTCGTTCACGGCAGCGTCGTGGACGCACTGGATGCCCATCTTCTCCTTAATGAGACCGCCGAGCGCCTTGTCCGACACTGCGAGCTTGTCCTTCAAGCCCGCGTCGAGGATGTTCTTCTTGAGGAACTTCTTGAGCGCTTTGCCGACTTTGCCGTCCACCATGTCGGTGGCCGCTGCAACGGCCTCGGTCGTGTCCTTGAACGCATTGAAACCCTTGAGCTTCAACACTTTGCTCGCCTTGTCGCCGCTCTCAAAGTGCTTGAAGACGTCGTCGGCACTCGCGAGCTTCGCCTCGTCCTGCACCTTAAAGAGCGCGTGACCGGCCGCGGTCTCGAAGAGCACGAGCATGGTGATGGATTACACAAGAAGAGCTGGAAGCTTCGTGTGGTGGGTCTCGATGTCCCGGCAGCTGTGCTCGAAGGTGAAAAACAGAACTAACGCCCGCCAGCCAGTCGATTGAATTGGCTCGAAACTCCACACAGCGGCGACTCACTCGGAAGCCCAACGAGCCAATTTCAAACCTCTCGTAAATCATGTTGGAGCCTTTGAAACAGCCTGCGATTCCGATGAATTCATTGGTGGAGCGGTACACAGTGTGGCCCACGTCGATTGCTGGAAACGACTGGTTCGCAGTCGCCACTTGTTTGGACATCGAAGCCTATTGTATCGGAGCTTGAACGGGACGCTTTCGCACGCAGTCGAGGCGGCGCTATTCCATTTGTTGCAAAGAGTCTCCGAGTACGTGCTGCGTCTGTGTTGCTCGTGTCGTTTACACTGCGTGGATGCCGGTTGCATGGGGACTCCGGGTTGTGCGGAGAGAGATGGATGGCGGCGGCACATCGGCGCCGTGGTGTGGGCTCGTGAAAATGACGCTCCTCTCTCTCTCTCTCGAGAACCGAGACTGTCCTGTGCCATGCGGCGGAGCTCTGTCTCAAGCGTCTCAC
This sequence comes from Globisporangium uncinulatum, assembly GCA_023333755.1. NCBI lineage: Eukaryota > Oomycota > Peronosporomycetes > Pythiales > Pythiaceae > Globisporangium > Globisporangium uncinulatum. The sequence continues at coordinate 20,674 of JAASFJ010000152.1, read as the reverse complement.
GGTCGCGAGCGACCGTGAGCGTGAGATGACGGACTCCTGCTCGCCACGCACGGTGGTACAGACGTGTTCTTAATCTGTGTGCGTGCCGCGTATGTTGCACCCGTGTGCACAGATCTACCATGGCTGAGTACGACGAAACCCCGCGTGGCGTGACTGTGCGCGACGTGAAGGCTGCGGACTTCATCAAGGCGTACGCTGAGCACCTGAAGCGCTCGGGCAAGATCGAGCTGCCGTCGTGGTGGGACATTGTCAAGACCGCGTCGTTCAAGGAGTACTCGCCGACGGACCCGGACTGGTACTTTGTGCGCGCGGCGTCGATCGCGCGCAAGGTGTACCTTCGTCAGTACACGGGTGTCGGTGCGCTCAAGAAGGTGTACGGTGGAGCTGCACGCCGCGGCGTGCGCCACCAGCGCTTCCAGCAGGCGTCGGGCGGTTTGATCCGCCACATTCTGCAGCAGCTCGAGGAGATGAAGGTCGTGGACAAGTGCCCGGAGGGCGTGAACAAGGGTGGCCGCAAGATCACGTCGCACGGCCAGCAGGACCTGGACCGCATCGCCGGCCAGGTTGTGCGTGGTTAAACTAGCTCTTGCGGCCCGTAAGCCACAGCAGCAGCAGCAACAACAGCAACAACAGCAACTGCGTGAGACCAACCAACCAACAGACGAGGGCTCCTTTGCAATGCCTGTAATACACCAGGTGGAATTCTCCTATTGCGAGGCGTTGCTGTGTATGTGTACGTGTGTTAGATACACAAGAAAAAAGCCTAAAGTACGCACAGGATCCGCGGTGACCACCCTCGCTCCTCCATGCGCTCGCACGCTCCATTTTTGCTACAGATATCTCCGAGCGAGCGTCTTGACCCGCGCGTCGAACACTTCGGACTTGATTGGCGTGTCGTACTCATAGAATGGGTTCATCAGGAGCTGCACGTGGCGTCCACAACATGAGAGCGCTTACATATGAGACCCGGAGTACTATAAACTTCAAACACACACACATACACATAAACGGACCTTGAGGTAGAGCTCGTGCACCTCGTGGAAAAATGCCTTAATGGTGTCGTCGTTGCGCGACTCGTGCAGCAGCAGGAAGCGCACGCCCGTGGCTGCGACGAACGCCGACACGAGCTGCTCGTTGAACTTGTCGACGACCTTGAGCGCCATGCTCGGCGTGGTCCACATGGCCTCGTCGACAATGTCGAGCGCTGAGTGCAGCAGGAACTCGTCCACGTGCGCGCTTTCCTCGCGCCGCGACTTCACCTCCATCTTGTACAGCGGCTCCTTTGAGCCCACGAGCACGAAAAGCGACATATCTTTGAATGAAAGGGAGCTCGCTTTTGGCGCAACTTGGGCACTCACTAAAATCAACTCACGATTATAACGCAACTCGCCTAAAGTTTAGATAAAGCGAATGATTATTACACTATTAGTCTAAAATTTAGATAAAACCACGTGTGTTGCCAGTTAATTCCACAGTCAGAACCGGGAGCAGATGCGCGCGCAGGTAGTACAAGACCGAGTTGGGTGGAGAACACAGGTAGGTAGGCAACAAACTTACTGCAAGCAGACAACCAAACAAGCGAGAAGCACAGCAACGCACCTGCAATCGCTGAAGGCGGCGAAAGCGATGACGGCGGCTGACGGGAAGGCGACAGCGACGAAGGAGTTGAGTGCGTCGGTGTCGAGAGCAAAGGCGAAGGCGTCTGCGACGCTGAACGCGGCGACATCACCGGAGGAGAAGGTACCAGATAAGGTACCAACAAAGAAGAAGTACGACGGCAGCGCCGTCGGTGAAGACGCCAGCGGCGGCGAAAGCAAGGGCGAAGGTGGTGGCAAAGCACCTACCAAGGCGAAGGGACCAGCGAAGAAGACAACAAAGGTAAGCGTAACACCGCATGAGGTTGATGTAGCTGCGCAAACATCACAGGGCGAGGGAGCGACTGAATCGCCTGCAACACTGGTCGGAGCGATGGTCGCACTGGCGCCCACCTCACGCCAGGGCTGTGATAAAGCAGCAGTCGATTCTCAAGCGCAATGCAGTTAGTCAGGCAGCACGCACACTCAGACGTCACTGAATGCTCGCTTCTGCTAGCTTTCCCACTTCACACCGAGCGCACAAGCACACCAAGTGCACCACACACTGGCACGCGGTTGCAATCGCTCGGTTCACTCTCAGTCAGTCAGTACCTTATGGTTGTGATCCCGTTTGCTTGTTTTTCGAGTGGCACCGGGACACGCGCGTGCGCTGAGTTCACACTGGCAGTTCACACACACTCTCTCTCTAACTCTCTCTCATTTTCTCTCTCTTCACTCGCACTCTCTCTCTCTCGTACACTTCTCTTGGTTCACACTTCACACGCTCTTCAGATGGAATACCGTCACGGGCCGCTGCATTGGGTAACTGGGGTACTATGGAGGACGAGTCTGGCTTGCACCAGCTAAGTCGGGAGTGGGGTTGCTTCATGCACTCCCCTTCAGTCACACTAGGCACTCACACACAGGCTGGGACAGGCAGACACTAGTGTACAGGACATGCCAATACAAAGTGTTACCTGGCTTTCCTTTCTCTTGTTCCACGCCAGACGTACTGCGAGTTGTCTGTCGCAGGAGCTTCGAAGGAGAGAGAGGGAGAAGGTGGAGGGACTTGAGTGGTTGGAGGAATATTCGCTACTGTATTCGAGTGTGGAGGAAGGCGGTTTTCACCCACCTTCTCTGGGTGTGAGGCTACACTGGGTCCCAGCAAATCCCAAGGAGCCTCCTATCCTATCCCTACTATGTAGTTCAATGTGCCTAATGCTGACGCAATCACTATCCTAGCTCCTGCTCTCAGCCTAGCTTAGGGACTTGCCCTAGCTCGCGAAGCTAGTCTAACTCGAAGAGTTTGCCCAGCTTCAGGCAAGAAGCTAGCTTGGCTCGTGAAGATAGGCTGGCTTCAACCTAGAGTTTTCGGTGGGCTAGCTTGGTCTTGGGCCTTGCTCAGGCGCGAATCTAGGCGAAGTGCGAACTTGTCTTGGTGCGAACCTAGCCAGGGTTCGTTGCCTCTTGCGCCACTGTGAATCACGGCAGGTTTTGCCGTCTCTCGGCAGTGAAGCTGGGTGTGTTGGGCGAGCTTGTTCATTCGGCAGTCTTACTGGTTGCAGGTGCGCGCGCTTTGAGGGGCGCTATATCAGAGGGCGATGCCGTGCAAGGTGGAATGCCATAGAGGCGCGCACAGACAGGTGACAGCTCAGCGTCGCCAACGACAGCGCCAGCCCGCGTGGATCCGAACCGGGCCCATACCGGTCAGTTGACATGCCCGAATGTTGGGCTTCCAACATATGGTTTGCTCTCGTATTATACTGATAACATTGTCAGGTCATGCTGCTCGCAAGAAGCCATGAGCAAAATCGCGGAAACAGCTAGAGCGAGACGAGGCTGTCAGAGCGGCCAGTGACGCTGAAGCACCTGCGATGGCGCGATTGCGCGATGCTGTCGCAAATGGTGAAGTTAGAATGGTGAAAGAGCGGCTGAAGCACAGCGCCAGCGCGGTGACTGTCGTCGTTACGCAACTCGCTCACGGCGCAAAACCGGCATGCCCCCGGTAAAGCAGTGTCGTGTGGATCCACCTTCGACACCGGGAAACGACTGCGAGGACAACGAAAACACCTTGAACTCCGCAAATTTGATCCCTGCGAAGCGCGAGGCACTCGACTCGGAGGAGGAGGGCTGTGGCGAGGGTGTGCGGATCGAGGATGACCCCAACATACAGCTAAGAGTGGCATCAGGAGCGATCGAGACGATCCAGATGACGAGGATGCAGCCGCCCCAAAGCATATGCAGAAACGTAATGGCTCGGTATGGGAGGTTCAGACACGCGAGGGGCAGCTCGCGCTTGTGTAGGATAGTGAGCGCCGGGATATTACCCTTTCGCTGACTGAAGCATCGCCGCAGCATTTGTTGTGCGCGATTTGATGGCCGCGTGACTGGACAGTCAATTTCTCGAGACACGTGGCGCCTCTCACAGCGAAGCTCGGAGTTATGACGAATATACGTGGACGACGCAAAACCCACCTCGCAGGTGCTAAGCTTGTGTGGACGGTTTACGAGTAAGAAGCCAAAGAGGTTGTAATCGAGAGAATCGCGTCGTTCAGTCGTCTCGCGTTTCCTGTGCGCAAGACAACACTTCTGTTTACAGGCGCGTCGAGGTCCACTTGGGCCGCGGTCGCGACGCAAGTCATAGCACGGCTGAATGGGTACCGGCACAAGAGCAGCTGCGTGAACATATCGTGTGTCGCGGTGGCACGTTCAAATGCGCGCAGCTGTCGTGGTCTGTTACGGCGAAGGAAGCGTACCCCATCGTGCATGCGTGTTTGGATCTCGCGCACATGCCCGAACGTGACGGTGGGTTCCACATCTTCTGTGAACATGGAGACATATCAAATTTTTCTCGCCGGATGACGAGATCAAGCAGCATGTCAAAGGCAAGCTGGAGCGGCGGACGGTAAAGATGTCGCCGTTCAAGTACAGGATCGACCGCATCGAGAATGAGAACGACATTTGGCCGGCAATGCGTCTCGCTGGAGGCAGCCCGCGACCCAGTACAATGCCAAAAAATGCGTCACAGCGCGAGCGACACCGTCCCTGAGCAGCCTCAGACCTTGCACAGCGACGCGTTCAATTGCCGTCGACCAACGACGTGAAGCGTTCTCAGCAGCAGCATCGCTCTGCTTCACCAGCGGATTGCGGGCAAGAAGATGGTCTCGTAAAAATCGGCGACAAGATTTGGATCCCAAGGGCTGCGGGGTGGTTGCCTCCACCACTGCTCGTCGTCGCACACTGTGGGCAAGAGTAGCAGCGCAGGTTCAATGTAAATGCTCGAGCAGCTGCAGCGCCGATTTGAGATCGAAGGCGTGCGGGGCCTTGCAACTCGGTTAGTGAACTCATGCTTACTCAGCAAACACATCAAAGGGGGCGAGATCGTCTATCGTACCAGCGGTAGATGGTTGTGCAGCGGCGCGCAATGATGTTCTCCACATGGGCAACCAGTGCTTGGGCGACATCCATTGTTATACCAAGTACATCCTGGTGATGAAGGGTGAAGCCGCACACTACTGCAAATTGGTTGCCGTGGACTCAGCCGCAAGCCAGGTTGTCGTCGAGGCGGTACTGGACTGGTAAATACAATGCTTTGGTATACTGCGTATGTGGATCTCGGAGATCGGATCACATTTTGAGAGCGTCGTGGCGGGTGCGCTGGACCAGCAGCTCAAGATAGATTCCACGTTCGTACCTGTATACATCCTTGAAGCAATGGGACGGTGGAACGGGTGAATATATACGTACTTGAAGTGTTTCGCGTGCTCTTGCTAGTGCTTCGTCTCGACACGCGGAACTGCCCACACTTTCTCCCTCTCATTCAGCCAACATGAAGCACAGCCAGGTTCTATCGACCGGCGCGCACGCGCCGGTCGAGGTGTTCACCGACCTTCTGCCGCCGCCGAGCATCGACGTCGTGGCATACCAAAGGCCAAGACGCAAAAGATCCTCCTGGCCGACATCGCGGAATATCTCGTTTTCGTTGACGCGCTGAAAACGAACCTCCAAAACATGCGCAGAACGTCGACCAACATCAGAGAGCAGCGGCGTCTGAACGACCTTGCACAGTAGAAGGGGTCGATATGCAACTTCGCCGTTGGCGTTTTTGTACTTTTGTCTCGCGTTAACAAACAGCTCCAATCAGGCAAGCTACTCGAGCGGTGGACAGGACCTTTCCGCAACGAGCAGGCGCTGCCACATTCACCCTTTGCGCCGCACCGTCTGACCGGTGAGCGCTACGACGTGCTTGGTTCCCGGCTGAAGTTCTATGCCGACATCAACCTTGATGATTACGCGGAGCTGCACGAGCACGCCCCTCTCGAGTGTGCCATATCCGTGGCCCGTGGCACCGTCGACCATCGTTTCGACCGCGCCACGAGTGAGTGACTGCTCCCCGCCGTGCGGAAAGGGCTTGAAGAGCTGGAGAACCCATGGGGGCCGTGCAGTGTGATCAACGTCGACGTTCTGGCAGTGATGGCTGCATATGCCGTCAGAGAGGACGCGCCAGACCTCAACGAGCATCTGCGTACGCTCGCCGACAAGTGCAACGACGACGAGCTACCAGACTGGTGCTGCGGTCTTGGGGGGCTGTGTGGTGATGGTGTGCTCACGCCGCATCACCAGCTAATAGGATGACCAGCGGCAGTCGCCCCACACGTGCCCGTTTATAAGCACGAACAGCAGCATATCTTTGAATGAAAGTACGACAATTCTTATGTTTGTTTGTTTGTCAAAGTTTGAATTATCGGACATTCTTTCTTCGGAACTCCTACAACCCATGTCGGGCGAGGATGTATTCGACATCCTTGTAATGGCCCATTTATTGCCCGTGTACATTCTGTAAAAAGTGTCATGAATTCTACAGTTATTTTTCGAATCTAAAAATTGTGGCACGGCAGCGACAACGTGCAGAGAATCAAGCAGCGCAGCAGCGAACAAAAAGGTGATGTGGATACGAGCCGAGGTGCTTATGGGAGTGGGCAGCGCGACGCGGTTTAATAACGTTCGGATGTCTCTGTGGTTTTCTCTGTAGATGGCGAATTTGACAACCGAGCAAGCATTGGCAAGCAGGGACGGGGTGCGAACCCGAAGTGAAGCGAGTGGGCTGACGAACGCGGGCGAACGGACGACAGTGGAGCTGAAGGTTGATGCGGGAGCTGCCGAGAGGCTCCAGATACCGATTGAAGTCACGGGTGGTGTGCCACACAAGTAGGACGCGCACGTTTCCGAAGCGAGAGAGACTGCTGCTCATGCTGTCGAGGGCGAGAGGCGACGCGTGAGGTTTTGACGCGGGGGGCATTGGTGCGTCAGGCTGCGACGCATGAGGATGCGACGCGAGAGACAGCGACTCATGAGGCTGCGACGCGCGAGGCAGCGGCTCGTGAGTCTGAGGCGCGTGAGGCTTTAATACGTGATGCTGCGACGCGTGATACGGCGACACGCGACACAACGGCGACCGAGCGGCATTCTCTGTGAAGCCGACTCAACCAGTGGACGATCTCGTATTAGTGCAAATAAGCCGATTTCGCGTGATGAACATGGCGTCAGCATCAATATCAACACCAACGACGACCGCATCCCTCGAACGCGAGAACCACCTGCGTAGATGTGGCTGTTGTCACTAATCGGCAGCCGCTCGACGAGACCGCTCACGAAGAAGAGACGCGCGGCGGCGACAAGATCACGTATGTTGCTTGAAGACCGCTCGGACAGTAGTGACAACGAGCAGAAGCGTAGCAAAGTCGTGAGTGGGAGACATGGACCCGATCGGGTTGGTAGCGATTGGAACCGAGACGACACCAGTGAGCCATTGTCTGAACCATGTACATTTCAGTTTTTGGACATATCTGTGGCGGTTCCACCTCCGGTCGAGAGCACGAGTCCTGGAGTTCGTGGGTCGAGTACTTGGCGAAGTATCAGCAGCAGTCCAAGCAAGCGATCAAGATGCAAGAGGTTGTATGCTGTGCGAACCGAAACCATCGGCTGTCGACGATCAAGGCGGCTCAGAGTGGCAAGGGCGTGTGTTTGGTGCCGATGGAGTGGGACGTGTGTCAACGAGCCTACATTTGCACTCACGGGTAGCAAGAGAGTTCTCATGGTAGGGCAAGCGGCCGCGCAGGCACCTGTGCTCGACGTCGTGCCCGTTCAGATTCCTCATGCAGATGCTCGAAGAGCGCCAGGTGTGGTGTCTCCGTGTGAAGATCGGGATTTTTTATCACAACCACCCTGACGACACAACCGCTTTTGCAACGTACCGTATTCCTTCGCTTGAAACCTCCCTCGCATAACAGCCAGAACGTTTGAGCCAATCAAATGGCGCTACTTCACAACAGTAGTAATTGCCGCTTGTAAAAGCCACGAAATGACTGGCATACCCTCGTAGACACGCGAACGGCGCCAAGGAGCGCCTCTCTGTTGTTGAGCAAGTGAAGCGCTCCGGCGACATCGCTGCAGCCGTGGCGAAGTTTTACCCAAACCTGTCGCAAGTAGCTGCGTCTAGCCGCGGAAAGCTGGTCCGCTCGTGGGTTCTGAACGAAGCGCGGCTTCACACCTTCTGCGCGTCAAAGCAGAGCGGGGCAAGAAAGAAGACTCGACTGACTGGAGTTATCGCAGCTCTGTCGGTCGAATACGAGGAAGAACTCGTCGTCTGGGTAAACGATTTGCGCGCCGAAGGGGTTCCTGTTTCTCCACCGGTGCTCTCACTCCGGGTAAGAGATGTGGCGACAAGCAGCGGGGTGCTCGCCTTTCAGGGGTCGTGGTGGTGGCAGCGGAGATTCATGGAGCGTCACCGACTGGCGCTACGTGCTCGAACACGCCAAGCACAAGTCTCTTCCCCAGACCTGGTCGCAAAGGCCTCTTTTTTCGCGAGCGCAGTGCGCGAAGCGACATCTCGGTTTGGAGTCAACTGCGTTTGGAACGCCGACCAAACAGGTGCGACTCTCCAATTCAATCCAACACGCCTGCCTGCTACATCATACATCTCTGACGAACTCTCTTTTTATTGTCTATGATGACTGGGAGCGGTTTTCTTCGAGTACCTGCCGAGGCAGACGATCACGGGCAAGGGTGCGAGGACTGTATGGGTGCGATATGGAGGACGGAGCAAGGAACGAGCGACGCTTATGCTTCTCGGCAGCTCGACCGGTGAGAAGGCGACGCCGTTTCTGGTGTTCAAGACGGCGCGGTCGAAGAGCACGGAGAGACGCGAGGAGAACATCATGCAGAGACACCGCTTTGGAAGGACATGTGGCGCGACATCGCCCCCGAACAGAAAGAACTTCGCATCTACGTCAATGCCAAAGGTCAGTGACGGAGTGGTTTTGTCTGTTTGTCTGCTCCCGGTTTAATTTGCACGTTGTAACAAGTGTTAAATCGTAACAGGGTGGTGGAACGGAGGATTGTCCGTCGAGTTTCTGTGGCACCACTACTCCAACCGACCAGACATGTCGAAGCCAGTGCTCTTGGTTTGGGACGATTTCTCGGGTCATTGGACCCAAGAAGTCGTTGACTATGCAGCCAACATCAACGTGGAGCTGATGCGGGTTCCGCCAAGCGCTACGTCGGTGGCGCAGCCAGCAGACATTTCGTGGAATCAGCCTTTGAAGCAGCACCTGAGGACGTACTGGCTGTCACATTTGCGTGCTCAGCTCGCGGCCAGGGACGAGCGAGTGCAGTCCAAACTGTCACCGCCGACCCGACAGCAGGTATGTGAGTGGGTTCGAACGGCGTGTGTTGCTGTATCGCTAGAGACGATTCAGTAAGGCGTCCGCCGGGCTGGGATCACTCCTACCGTTGACGAGATTGACAGCGAGCTCGGCTGTGAGCTCGAGAACCTCAACCTTGCTTGCGATCCAGTTGGCTCTGACAGTGAAATACAGTGACGCGGCTAGTTGCCATGGTTATTTTTGAACATTTTTGTTCGACTCGCACTCCATCTGTTTTTTGTATATCAGTGCCTGTTATGAGCGATGGTTTACGGTATCCGTCATTTGCGTCGTAAAAGACCCGGAGGAGAGCGCTCGTGCCGATGTCATGGTTGAGATTGGCGACAAGCGAGCACGCATCTACGACTTCCTGATAGCTCAAGGCGAGAACGTGCTGGGGGAGGACATTGGCAACATTGTGGACTCACATCGATCTAAGGTAGCCACAGTCGACGACGACGAAGCTACTGGTGCTGTGATCGCGAAGTTTGTTGTCGAGGACGACGCCAGCTCTGTTACCATCGACGAGACAGCGGCTGGGGAGGCATGCGCGATACCTGTCAGCTCGAGGTATATGCGTGAGACGGTGTCGCGGTTCCCAGAGCTTTGCTCATTGACTGCACGCATAAAACGAACCGGTGAGTACGCGTGCTCGTTGTTCCTGTTGTGTTGGTGTCATACATGTACTCATATGTGGCCATGTACTGTCCATGTATGCCCATGTATTGGTCAGGTATAACTGCCAACTCTGTACGCTCATGATAATGGGTGGATTTGGAGAGGTCCACGCGGTGCAGCAGAGCCTGCTCGAGACGAACACTGGGTGGCACATGAGCAAGGCACTCGATCGCTTTGTGCGAGCGAACCCGCTCACAGCGAAGCAGCTGGCTGTGATCATGGTCGACAAGGGCATGAACGAGATTCGCGTCCTGTAGAGCTAATTTCCCGAGGTGCGCATACTGATATGCCACTTCCACGTGAACAAGTGGCTGTTCATAGCATCTAGGAAGCTGGGTACGGGCGGATTCCGGCTGACGACCACGTCCAAGTCGGCCACCACGTACACAACATGGTGTACGGGAGGATCACATAGGAGTACATGCGACAGCAAGCGTCGTTGGCGGCTTTCTGCAAGCGGATCGGCTTCGAAACGTTCAACAGCTATATGGAGAAGAACTGGCACACGTACACCGACATGTGGGCGATGTTCAAGCGCGACAAACTGCCTCACTTCCGTAACCACGCTAACAACAGACTCGAGAGTTTCTTCGGGAAACTCAAGGACAGGTTCACCAGCGACTCCATCATGTCCTACTGTCTGTCGGCTATCTTTGCAGCGGAATGGCGCCGGTGAACGATTACAGCTATTGCAAGTTTCGGGTCGGCCACCACTCCAACATGAACTACGATGAAGAGATGGCGAACGTGCTGTTCTTCGCCACGCACGTTGTCGCCGACTACGTCGACAGCGAGTACCGTGCGGCGCTGCTTAAGTGGGGCTCGTACAAGTTGGATGACACGACGGAACCCGGCTTCACGCGCATCACCGGTCGACACGCGACATATAGAGTCTGCACGCAGACGTGGCACTGCGACCGCTCGTCCACGCTGTCAATGAAGCTTCCCTGTCGTCATGGGACGGCAGTGCGCAAAGCGACTCGTCCGCACGGACCGACGATCTCGCTGAAGCAAATCGACGCCAAGTACATGTCCCCTCCCGCTCCAAAGCTCGCATGAGCATACACGTACCGTACTCGTATCTTCCATGTATTGCGCGTATCAAGCGGTACCACAGAATGAATCGACATAGATCGTCCATGGATTGCTCGTGTCTGACGCAGTTGTGTGTGTGTTGGGCCAACCGGTGGATGCAGAACGCTACGGAAGTTACGAAGTCACAACGGCTGATGTACAACGCCATGGACAAGCCGGTCCCAAGCCCGAAAGGTCCGTATGTCAGCGCGCGAAAAGTACAGATAGGCACTCCGCGCAACGCAGCTGCTGTGCCCCGAGCTTGCGGGTATCAAAGACGACGGCGAGTTCGCGGACAAGCTCGCGTTCGTATTCGCTGAATGGCTGTACAACTGAAGCGTATCCTCGTCGACAATGGTGCTGGTGCTGGTGACGCGCTGGAGTCCGGCCTGCAGACGGATTTGGCTGTCGAGAACGGCGCGCCAACAGACATGATGCCGTACGAGGGCGTGCCAGACGAGGGCTCGCCGGAGGGGTACTCGCCAGAGGGGTCGAGTCGGGATAAGACCAGCCGGGAGCGGACGTATCGGGAGAGGACGGGTCAGAGGTGGAGTTGCCGGAGAAGAACGTACCGGCGCATGACGGCGTGATGTTATGCGCTCAATCCTGAGCGCACATTCTGTACTCAGGTGAGCTTGGGCACGTCGACATTGTCGACCCAACTCACGTGCAGATTGCAGAGCCTGATATGGTGGCGGAAGAGGGTGCAGTTGATCTAATACTAATTATTGTATGAGAAAACCTTATTATAATAATAAAAATAAGGACATGGCTACACCAGATGAATTCGAGGAGAAGACCACGATCTCGCGAATCCAGCTCGACCCCAATGCACGCAAAACCGGATGACCGGCCGTTGACCGCAATGCGCGCGAAGCTGAGGCGAGAGCTGACAGAGTGGACTTTAAAGCCGCGCAGGAGTTCAGAAGCAGTATCGTCGAGATCAGCATGCGACAGTTGGTCAAGGACATCGAGTGAGAACAGCCGCCACCGCACGAGGCCCTGAGTCGTGTGACGCCGATTCAAGTCAAGTCCTTGAGCCACGCTTCGAAGCGACCCCGGTACAAACGCCTCCGCAACCCCGTTCTAAACGCGGACGCGTTCTATCTGCTCCCCGACAAGCTGCTCGACGCCTGTCCGAAAGCGTTGCCACCGGGGAACCAAGCGGAGGACGCCATCACCCTTCCAAGCCAAGAAGGCGCGGATCAGACGGCGTCGGGGGTGGTGGAGGTGGTGAGCGTGCCCGGTGTCGGTGCTTTCTCGCGCTCGCAGATCGAAGACTTGATCAAGATCCGTGCAATTAAGAAGCAACAAAGACTGCGCTGGGATGTGCATTATTCTCAGACAGCACATCGCGCATGCAGTGCGAGCAGGCAAACAGACTGTCGTGTTCGAACTTTCAGCCTGTGTATCGGACATGTATCCTAAATGTATGATCCATGGATTCAAGGCAGATTACCACAACGCGGCGCTGTTTGGACTGGTGCCTCCGCTGTGGTTCGTTGACGCGCTGGTCATTGCGTTCTGTGAACGCCTCAAGCAGGAGAGCTCGTACACGCGATCATTCGTCATCCTGTCGGATAGCACCAGGTCAGAGAGCGACATCATCGATGCGGGCACGGTGGAGCGGATCACGAACGCGCGTGTTCGGCGTCGAGACGTTGCTCATCCCGGTACACTTTACGAACATGCATTGGTGCGTGTTGCTTGTGGACTCCGCCGCGCGTGTCGCCCGCTACTACGACTCCATGAACTAAGTTGGCTTCAAGAAGACTAAACGCGATGGCGTGGAAGATCGCACACGCGAGTGAGCTGCCGCTCGAAGTGGTCTCGATCATCGCACCGGTCTACTTTGACGGTCGCTCGTGCGGCTTCTTCACCTGCACAAATATGTGGAGGCATGTGGGCAAGATCCGCAAGCACGACATGTCGGAGCCCACACTCACTGCTGAGCGCTTTTGACTCGCGCGGTTCGTTCTTCAGATGTGAGAGCTTTGTGTCTACTGTAATACACCCGCTCCGTCTGATGTGTATCACTCGCCACTCTCTACGTACGTGTCACTCTGTATGGCGCACGCTCTCTGACTGTTGCGCACTGGATACTACATGCCTCAGTTTGTTCGCACTGCGTCCAGGTCAATTGTTGTCGAGCTCGTGCCTCTTTGAGTTGAAGCTATGTGTCAGCAGTAATACAGTCGCCGCATTTGATGTGCTTCGCTCGCTACTCTTCATGCTTATCTTCCTTAATCGCACATGCTACGCGATCGCGCTTGGCAGGATATTGCGCGCTTCGTTGCTGCTCACTTCGCATCCGGGTAGTACCGAGCTTGTGCCGCGTGTAAGAGCGAGCACCAGCTTTGCAAAGTACATGCTGTGTGGTTGTGGTTTGCTGTAGGTCTTTATGGGCTGTGAGGCTTCACTTTTTGAGCTACTGCTGTTGTGTGTGCACCTGGTGAGCTGCTTGCTGCCTCGCAGGGTGGAGAGACTGCAGTGTACGACTTCAAAAGATCGCGACTGTTACGTACTACCTCCGTCCCAAAGAGATTGGCCCGATTGACAGAGTTCGCTCTAAAAAACGATCCAGAGCGACTCACGTTCACCTGAAGGCACCTTTGTAATCACCAACTCTGTGCAGACTTTTGGTGATTTTCTGTGGCAGATTCTGTGCGTTTTCACTCAACTTCGAGTTCAAAACAAATTGATTGGTTGAAAATCCACGAATCTGACTTACTCGTCGGAGGCAAAAAAACAACTCTCATAATCCGATCGCCTGCACGGATGGCGGAACTGGTGGACAGCATGGCGGCGCTGACGCTCAAGCACCACTACAAAAAAAGCTGACAAAGGACAAGAAGGCAGCGCTAGTGATGCAGCTGCTCGCCTACAGCAACATGGGGCGCCTCCAACATGGCGCGCTCAAGGACGCGAGTAAGAGGTGGGAGATTGGGCTGCGGACCGTGAAGCGCTTGTGGAAGGCTTTCTGTGAACAAAAGGACGCTGCTGGCGGCGTCTCGTTCTCCCCGTGTGCCCATCACAGCGGCAGGCGTGGACCAGACGACGCATTTGTTGCGAGCATGCAAGAGCGGGTACAGCTCCTTCCATTGGAGAAGCGCGGCGATCTGCGCACCCTCTCAGCAGCGATCGACATTCCGCGCTCGACTCTGCAGCGATACGTCGCGAACAACCTGCTGCGAGCGCACACCATCACTCTCAAACCTTCTGTCACAAGTGAGCAAAAGAGAGCGCGCGTTGGCTTTGCGACATCGCTCCTCGTCGCGGCGCCGGCCGGAATGCATGTCGCCCCCATGTTAGACCCAGTCCACCTTGACGAGAAGTGGCTTCTAGTGAAGAAGACCAGACATCGGGCCTACCTCACGCCGACCGAGACGAACCCTCATCAGCACACCCAGCACAAGTCCCACATTCCTAAGCTCATGTTCCTTTGCGCTGTCGCACGACAACGTGTTGACCCAGCGACAGGCACATCCTTCGATGGGCGCGTCGGTATTTAGCCGTTCGCGGAGGAAACACCAGCTCGTTGTAGAAGTCGCAACCGGGAAGCGGGCGCTCCTGAGACGAGACCGCTGTCGGCCAACAAGGAAACGTACAAGGCTATGATCATGACTGAGGTGGCGCCAGCCATTGTGTCGAAGTGGCCGAAGTGGAGCGGGAGTCACATCATCCTCCAACACGACAACGCAAGCTCGCACCGAGCAGTTACGAGTGCTGATTTTGTTGCCATCACTGCCACGCCTGGCTTGCATATCACCGTCGAGTGTCAGCCGCCACAGTCACCTGATCTCAACGTGTTGGACCTTGGGTTCTTCAGTGCGCTTCAGAGCGAGCAGTTCAAGCGCAACACGTGCAGCTTCGACGAGCTGATGGCGCGGGTGCGAGAGGCATTCGAGGCTCTCTCGAACGAGACTCTGGACAACACGTTGATAGCCCTTCAGTACGTATTGGTGGAGATCATTGGAGAGGACGGTGGCAACAACTATAAGATTCCGCGCGCGAAGAAAGCGAGCTTACGTTGGCAGGGTAAACTACCTCTTGAAGTCGTCGTCGATCACGATCTTTGTGGCCTTCGTGGAGATATTGAGTCGGTGTCTGTTTGACATGAATTGAGCTGTGCGTTTTTGTCCAATCAGTTTGTCTTCTGTGAGATTTTGGCCCGTTTGGGACAACGTCAAACTCGAAACGTGCCAATCTTTTTGGGACGGAGGAAGTACATGCGTAACATATACACAGACGTATGCATTCGTGTCGCACATGTCTCAACCTTTTTGCAGGCACTGCAAGAAGATTTCAATGCTCAACACGCCATGTCTGTAAGAACTGGTTGTAAAGTGCCTGTTTTGGAGGAGAATCCAAAAGCACAAAAATCCGGAACTGCGCGGATTCAACAACCTTTATATCATTAGAATGGTGTGCATCTTGCGACCACAACACACCTAACCGCAGCGCTCAATTCGTCGTAGTGCCTCTGCACCTGGCGCCGCCGTGCAGCACACTGTCAAGTGTGGCCGCACTGCCGCTTTCAATTTTTACAGTCACTCTCGCTCTCTTTTCGATGATGGGAAGATCAATTTTTGACCCCTTCGACCTCTCCACAGCGGCGAAATGGGGCGGAGCCTCCAATTAAACACTAAAGTTTACCACACTTCTGCTAAAATTCAGCTAATTCAGCTAAAGTTTACTATGTTATGGGCGACAGGTGGACGTTTGTAAATCTTGATTTCAACCTTGCGGCCATCTCACCAGAATGGAGACTCAGTCAGAAGATCGAGACGTACATGCACCGCCATAACTTTTAAACGACTGCACCAATCGCTTCCAAACTTCGCCATCCTCATCACAACCCAACAGCCATGTTGGTCGGAAAAGTTCAAACGAATTGAACAAGTTCCGGATTTTGCGCCCTTCAGGGTATACCCCTCCAACAACCCGTTCTTACAGACTTGGGATGTTAAGTACGCGTGCTTGAAGATATCTTTGCTAAGTGCGTGCAGGCTGAATGATACCATTGTAATCTTCTACAATGTACTCACAAGTATATCTCATTGGCGATGGTCACCTGCCTCAAAAATGCTCTCTATAGTGGCGCGTCGCCTTTGAGATATTCTCAACAAAAGTGTTCGCAATAGTGGCCCTCCGGGGTCGAAGTTTGGTTTGGCGGCTTGGACAAAACCCCACCACTCCACTGTGCCGGGTTCGAATCTCCCCGCGTGAGTTATTTAGCAGTATGCAATTTATTAGGGGTTTCACTACCTATCGTGTACTGCGGTATGACGCGCGGCTATGATGTTTTAGACGCACGTCTTCCACAATCAGTACATTTTTACGGAGCGGCCATCAACAGAACTGTCAATGTACTGGGTTTTGTTTTGTTTTGAAAAAACTAGAGCCTCGTTCGCAGCATCAATGACATCAGCAGAGCTCGCAACCTCGCCAACAGCTGCGTCCAGAACGCCACGCGTAGCGAGGAGAGCAACGACGTCAGACGCGTCACTGTCTACGTGGATCGACGCGCGTGTCCGTTCGCCAGGCGCTCAGTAAAGCCACAGCGAGAAAAGCCGGACATGACGATGCTGCTGTGCAGACTGAGCCAGCAACGTGAGACCCAATCAGCCACATCTCCACGGTCTGGGGGAGCCATCGCGAGTGCGCCGCTGCTTCTTTGGTGCTTGTCAAGCTGGAAACGGATGTGGTCGGCCCATTTCGACCGCAGGCGGTCCTTGAACGGCTTGATCCAAGCGATGTCGGCAGGTTGGCACCGCCACGTCATCTTTGGCGGCACCGCTTTGAGGTGGACGTTGTGGCACGAAGCATACTCTCTCACTTCTTCCGTCCAGTGGCCCGAAAAAGAGTCGAGCAACAGCAGGATGGGCTGGCTTGATGTCGTTCGGTCACCGAAGAAGTAGCGCATCCATTCAATCGTCACCGCGCTATTCACCAGTCCTGTCGTTGCCGTACACACGCACGTCATTTGCGTCCTGTGTGTCCTTGATCTCGCGCAAGACCTGACGCCCGAAGCCGTGCCGCGTCGACACGTTGGTCTCCTGGATGGCGGGGTTGGGAGAGCGCTTGGCCTTGAACACAACAAAGGGAGAAAACTTGTTGCCGTCGGAGTCCGCGAGGAGCATTACCGTCGCGCGTTGCTTCTCTCTTTTTCCACATTTTACCCACAAGGTTTGCTCACCTCGAGCCGACACTGTCTTCTTCGGAAGCATCTCGAAGAAGACAGCTGTCTGGTGGGCGTTAAAGACCGTCGACACGCGTTGGAGTTCAACCCACGCGCGTACTTCGCACGCAAACGCTCGTCCCAGGGCGTTGTCGTCATCGGGGCACACCTGGCCGGATCGGTTCTTAGCCCTGAACGCCAAGCGGTGACGGCGCAAAAAGGACGCCTTCCATGGATTCGAGGCGACGAAGGAGCCGAACGGAATGCCGACTGCGGCTGCGATCTCGAGAGCCTTCAATTGTAGCATCGCTGACGACACTGGGACGCCGTCGCGTCGAAGCTCGTTTACCCACCCGACCAGCTCCTCCTCTGCATCTTGTGGCAGCACGGTGACCAGCCCAGGAGCACGCCCTCTCTCAAACGCTGCAGCACGCACGTTCTTCGCCATCGTCGCGATGAAGACGGCGTTCTTGCTCCATTTGTTGATGAGCTTGCGCGCCGCCTCACGCGACATTCCAGCAAAGAAGCGCGCTACTGTGTCGTCGATGCCGACTTCGCTATAGTGGAGGACAACGGCATGCTTAAAGTCGCACTTGTACTGCGCACAAGTGTGCAGCTTCGCTCTTGCATGCTTCCCCTTGATGCTCGTCCGGCCTTGGTGTCGCGCCATCCCAATCGCGCAACGTTCAACCTTGGCTTTTAAATAAAGTATGGACCACATAATTCCTAAAATGTAATTTCACGAAACCTGAACTGCCTCCACAGTGCTTGAAATAAAAGCGCGTCGCCAATGAGGTATCGATGCCAAAGAGAATTACTATAGAGTTTAGCAATCTATTATCACGTTTGAACGGGTTTTGTTTGACATGGATTATACATGGAGGTGCCTCTTTTGTCATTTTCCCCAAATTTTTTCGACATGGGTTGTAGGACCCGTCCCGCCTTCTGCACGGCAGGAATTTCTGCGTCGCACCTGCAATATTCAAGCGCGCCGTGCCGTCCCGACATCACAAACCCTCCGCGCTTCCCCCGCCGCCGCCACCGCTCGCGTCCTCTTCCACACACACACTCCCTTCCTTCCTCCCCGTCGCGCCAACATGAACATCTTTTCGCGCAAGAACAAGCTCGAGGACGAGCTCTTCAACATGCGCTTCACGGCCAAGACGCTGATCCGCAACTCGAAGAAGTGCGACAAGAGCATGGCGGTGCAGAAGCAAAAGCTGAAAAAAGCGATCGAGCAGGGTAACATGGAGGGCGCCAAGATCTACGCGCAGAACGTGATCCGCGAGAAGAACCAGTCGCTGAGCTACCTGCAGCTGGCGTCGCGCATGGACGGGGTCGCCGCGCGCGTCCAAACGGCGATCAGCATGGGCGCGCTGAAGAAGAACATGAACGGCGTTGTGAAGGGCATGGACACGGTCATGGCGTCCATGAACGTCGAGAAGATCTCGCAGACCATGGACCAGTTTGAGAAGCACTTTGAAGACATGGACGTGCGCGCAGCGTACATGGAAGGCGCGATGAGCAACGGCACGTCGCTCTCGACGCCCGCGGACCAAGTCGACGACCTCATCCAGATGGTCGCGGACGAGAACGGGCTCAAGATCGCTGGCCAGCTCGACTCGGCTGGACTCGTGGGCACGGAGCTACCGGCGACGACCGAGGCGGCAAAGGAGAAGAAGTCGCAGGACGACCTGTCGCTGCGGCTCGCGGCGCTGCGCAAGTGAGCGCGTCCGGTGTATTTAGCAGCAAGAAAACAAGTTCCGCGGCTTGAAAAAGAAGACGCTCATTCTTTCTCTCGCGAGCGCCACACACACACTCCCCATAGCAATCGTAGCTAGAACCATTTCTCTCTCTCTCTTTTAGATGGCGTTATGTGTGCTTGTGCGCTTCCTACGAAGCAGAGTATTGGCGCTCAGCGCCTGCTGCTGTCGCCAGCCATCAAGCAGCGCTTGCTTGTCCTTGTCCTTCCGCTTCCTTAAGTCCCGTTGTTCCACTTCAGTGCTCTAAGAGCTGCCGCGTAAAGTACGCGGCCTCGGCCTATTCAACCGCCCGCTTATCCCGCACGAGCGCGGTGTTAGCGGCCACTTGCGCACTTGGTCACTACGCAACTCACACGTCGCACCATGATGCCATTGTGTGTTCTTCACTCACTCAATGGGATACGACAATCACTCCTGTTTAAAAGCGTTTTGACTGCGATTTGTATACTCAGTGTCGAATTTCCCTCCCGCATTTCACCCAAATCTTCCTTGAGTGCATCCTTTCCTTTCCTTTGCACCAGAGCGCGAGTGCGCCATGGTGAACTTTGGCGTGCGGCTGCGCGACAACATGTTCGCCGAGTGGAAGCACGAGTACATGGACTACAAGCGCTTGAAGCACATGCTCGCGAAGCAGCGGCAGCTGGACGCAGAGCTCGGGGCCGCTGCGTCCGCTGCTCTTGTGCTCGACGTGGACGACGTGAGCACGAGCGAGGCCGAGGAGTCCTCTAGTAGCAGCTCACTGCTGCGCTCGCTTCGGAGGCATCAAAAGAAGAAGAAAACGAACAGCGCGGCGAATGACACAGCCGAGCTGCAGGCGATGCTGGTGGCGCCTGTGGCGTTCGAAGAAGCGCTCGAGGCCGAGTACGACAAGGTGGAGCGCGCGTACGAGTCGCACGTCGCGCACTTTGTAGAGCAGTTCGCACTCCTGCGTGCGCAGTACCGCGCAGACGCGCCGCTTGCGACGCAAGAGTCGCTCAAGAACGCGCTCAGCGAGCTCCATCGACTGCTGAACCTGCTCACGAACTTTGCGCTGCTCAACTACACGGGCTTTATCAAGATCCTCAAGAAACACGACAAGCTGTTCCCATCGCTGCCGCCATTGCGGCGCCAGCACAGTGCGCGACTACAGCGACTCGCGTTCGCAGACGCCCGCGCGTGTCGCGCTCTGCTGCGCGAGGTCGAAGATCTCTTTGCCGCTCGGTTCTGCGACGGCAACCGCGCTGTTGCGATCGCGACGCTGCTCACGAAGCGCGAGGACTTTGTCAACTTTGCGCACATGTACATTGGCGTCAAGGTCGGGTCGTGCCTGATTCTGCTCATCTGGGTCGGCTGGGACTCGCTCGTAGTGCCGACGTTCCGCAGCGAGCGTGAGCGCCACTTGCTCGACCTCGCAGTCACGCGCGCGTACCCCGTGTACCGCGGCGTCGGCGGTCTCTTGCTGCTCCACTGGCTTGTTGGCGTCTCACTCTTTGTGTGGCGCAAAGCGCGCATCAACTACCGCTACATCTTTGAACTCGACCCACGCACGACGCAGCAATACACGCAGGTGTTCAGCGACGCGACCAACATGACGATTGTCTTTCTCGCGAACGTGCTGCTGTACTACAAGGTCGTGAACGGGTACTTTCCCGAAGAGCTGCTCCACCGTGGGTACTACCCGCTCCTGCTCTGCGCGTACGCGTTCTACTTCTACGTCGTGCG
>JAASFJ010000151.1:0-36929 GCA_023333755.1 Globisporangium uncinulatum | reverse complement strand
GTTGCCGTCGCAGAGCGACGAAGCCTACTTCTTGACCATGAAGCAGCTCTTTCTGGTGCGTGTGTGTGCAGTTGTTGCTTGCGTGTGGCTGCTGTGTGTCGTGTCGGGTGCGTGCTGATTGATGGGCATATGGCTGGCTGGCAGAGCGGAGAGGGCAGCGACGTGAAGTTCGAAGTCGGACCGGACCGAGACGTGATCCCCGCGCACCGCTTGATTCTCACGACGCGCTGCGAGATCTTCTACGCCATGTTCCGACCTGGGGCGATGCGCGAGAGCGAGGCTGGTGTAGTGCGCATCGAAGATCACAGCCCCGACATGGTGTCCAAGATGCTCGAGTTCATCTACACGAACCGCGTAGCAGACATCACCAAGCTGAGCTCGAGCGTACGTTGTTGGCGGCGTGTCCATCATTGTTGCTGATCGTTCTTCGCTCGTCGTCTGCTATACCCAGCCGTTGTTGTGCGGCAATCTCACGCATGCTTGCTGTGCTCTTCTCTCCTCTCCAGCAACTGATCGACCTATTGACGCTGTCGGAGCAGTACTTGCTCTTGCCACTGAAGCATCTGTGCGAGGTGGCGGCGCAGGACGTGCTTTCGATCAGCAATATCGGGCGTTTCTTGTGCGCCGCCGAGAAGTTCAACGCAGCGTTCCTGCGCGAGTACTGCATTAGCTACTTCGTGGACCACATGCAGGAGATCATTGACGACGAGAACTTTCGCGACGAGATCGAGAGCTGCCCGTCGATCGCGCTGACAATACTGCGCGCGTCCGCTCGCGCAGCCGGTGTGGCACTGGATCCGGTGTCGAAGCGTCGGAGACTCAACATGCCGTTCGACGAGCCCGACTACTGATGCTGCTGCTGCGCCGAAGCTGTCGATCGTTTTGTCCCGGTCGAGTCACCCGCACCTGCTTCCTGCCAATATTTATATTCCTGTGAGTTTAGCCATGCCATGCTCTCGATCCAGCCAGGAGGACACTTCCAGTTGAACGTCGGCAGCAGACCCCACCCTCTGTCTCACCCCTGTTGTCGAGCTGAAAGAGCGCCATGAGGCATTCCTGTGTGTGTAATCCCAATACCACATCGCCCACTTGCGTGTGGGCAAACGCCACGAGTCGAAGTACGGATAGCTAGCCTTCGTGGCTTTCGAACGCGAAGCTCCCGAATTCGTCGTTCCACTCGCGGTAAAAGTCCAAGTCTTTCACCGCCACGCTCGAGCGCACCTGGGTAACGTATAACAGTGCAGAAGCCATAAAAATCGACTGCTCGATTGCCACACTCCAACGCCACCATCAGACAACCACGCACACACAATAACGTACACCGCGCAGTGCTGTCGTGAAGTCCTCGAGACTGATCGGCCGGACAGCATCTGCGTCCATTGTCCGGATATCCTCGCAAGTTCGGATCGGTCCCATCGCAGCTTCGGTGCAGAGCGCACGGACATCGGCGCCAGAATATCCTGGCACAGATTTATTCGTTACAGGCGTGGGTGAGTAAGTGTGCGTCAATCATCGTTCGACTCGTATATCACAGCTGACAGTCAGTATGCAGTGCCCACGCACTCACCTTTCGTTGCTTCAGCCACAAAGGTCTTGCTCTCGTCGGTGAGGTCGTGTCTGTTGTTCCGGAGCAGGCGGTTGATTATATCCAGCCTCGCTTCCGAGGAAGGCAACGGGATGTACAGACGCTTCACGAATCGGCGTCGGGCTGCTTCGTCCAACTCCTGCGGTCGATTCGTTGCGCCTAGAGTGCTCCGGTTGCGTTGCAGGTCAGTGACTACCCGTCGCCTCCTCGAGAAGGCAGAAACCTGGCGTTCTCTCACATACACGCACCGACGACGAGAATCACATCCTTCGCTTTCGTGCCGGCACCGTCCAGCTGGACGAGAAACTCGGTCTTCATCCGCCGACTGGCCTCGTTCTCTTCCGAGCTGGAGTGTTGTCAAAGCGCTTTCAGTGCTTCCACACAGTTTCGCGAAGTAGACACAACCTCGCATGGCAATACCTTCGCTGGGTCAAGAGTGAGTCGATCTCGTCGATGAAAATGACGGACGGCTTCACGCGAGACAAGAAAGGAGTTGAGCTAGAATCCGGCAAAACCGGAGGCAAATGGATCACTTCTTCGCACCTGCTTGACGGCTGCAACCGCGAACAGAGTTCGAACCAGCTTCTCTCCTTCGCCGATCTATTGCGTGGGGAAAGAAACGGTGAGTGCGTGCAGGGAACTTCTAGAGTGGTCATAAGCCGACAGCCACGTACCCATTTGCTCGTCAGCGAACTCGCAGAGATACTGAAAAATGTGGCGCCAGACTGGTTCGCTATGGCTTTCCCGATCAGCGTCTTCCCAGTTCCCGGTGGTCCGAACAGCAGCAATCCTAGTGACAAACAATACGAGTACAACTGTGAGTAAGCACTATAGCATTCAGGTGTGACAACCCAAGTCGCGGCAGATAGCGCACCTTTCGGGAGCGCTCGCAGTCCAGTGAAGATGTCGGGGCGAGCCATTGGCCAAATCACCAACTCGTTCACGCACTTCTTCGCGAATCGAAGCCCCGCTGCAAGAAGTCGAAACGAAACAGCACGGACATCATTCACACTCAGCTCATCGCATTCCGACTTTGTATACCCAGCAGCTTCTCGTTGCATCAGGCCTACCGATATCTTCGAACGTGATCGGGTCGCCATTGTCCACGATCTCCATCTCAATCTTCGCGATGAGTTCGGGGTCGCAGCTTTTGAGTCGAGGGTCGATATCCTCTTCCGGTTCTGCAGGTGACGGCTGCTTGCTAAGGATTCAAGTGTAGCGACGTCCATCAATCGCGTGTGAGCATGATTCCTACCGACACTGATATCCATACGCACACACCTTCCGCCGTTGCTGCGTGATGGTGGCTTCTCGTTGTTTCGCCCTTCTCCAGTCGGCAGCACGAACGGTTTGTTCACGGACGGGTTCATTGGGATGTCACCATCGTTCACGTTCCCTCCGAACAAAAGGTTTTGATTGATCGGGTGGTAGTTTCCAGGTCCAGGTCCTCGTCCGTTGCTGTGGTGGTTGCCACTTCGTTTCCCTCGCGAGCTGCTCCCGTAGCCATCGTCGTCGCTTCTGCCGTCCCGCGCTCGTCCCGTTGCACGATCGAACTGAGAGCAACAGCCACAAAACAAACACTCACCACCCGTCACCACCTGCGTAACGCCAACCAGACTGCTCGCTCTCCTCCTTCACAGTCAGTCTATCGCGGCTTACCTGTAGCCTCTCGGTCGCAGTCTGGAACGGGTTTCGGCTGGGTTGGTTAGGCCTCGCAGATCCAAACACTGAAGGTGAGTCCTCATCGCTTATTGGCTCGGGTCGTTTGCGCAAGAAGTCTCCAAGCGCAGGCGGCTGCTTCGGAGCAAACGCGACGTTGAAGGGCGGTGGAGAAGGAGTCGGAGCTCTCGAGTGCGGCAACGAGTGGCTCGGCGCAATCACCGGCACAGACAGCACCCTCGGCTGCTCCTCACGATTGACTAACGGTTCATGGACGTGCTCGTCCTCCCAGGGGCTTTGGGCAGCGGAGCTGCGCGATAAAGTCGGTGCCGAACCGCCACTCTGTGTCTGCAGCACCCCGTTCTCATTCCTCAATCGCCCGCACCACAGTACAGTTGTCACTTGTATGTAACTACAGTGCATGTACGCACATTGTGGTGGAAGAGGTCTGGTAGCCGCGTCTGCACAGTGTCGAGTGTCATGCTCTGCACACTCGCATGTCGTTGCTGCCAGCGTGTGCGGCTCTCTGCGCGCCATGCGCTGCGGCGCTCCGACACACGCTGCCCACGCGGTTCCGACCGCCCTATAGCGCACACAGCACACGACGGGTGGAAGAAACGTGAGCTTGCTTAAACAGTAGATACACACACAACCACGAACGAGTCCAAACGCACAGAGCTGTTCGGAGTGGAGTCGGCGGAGCGCGTCTCGCGCCGCCTCGTCACTCTCAGCCACAACCGCGCTGCGTAAATAGCGCAGCATCTCTCGGTGTGTGTCGGTAGTCTGCGCTTCGTTGTTACTGTCGCCCTGGGCCGCGAGCAGCAGCTCGAGCGTTCGCATCACCATTCAGTGCGCACTGGTTGCCTTTTGCAGTGGAAATTACGAGTTGCAGTGACCACCACTCTGCGTAAGTGTCCACAATACAAGTCGTTTTTTGCGTTCGTAGTGTGGTATAAAAATCGATTCATTTCATGCGAAAAAAGAGAAGTGCAACTTGCTTGACACTGGCAAGCAAGCTGCTCACGCGTTTGACCGCGACGACGACCGCAGCGAGCGAGTCGACGTACCCTCTGCGAGCTTAACCGCAGCCGTTGCAGCCGCATGCGCGGCGACCGCGCGACGGGCGGCCATGTCTTTCCGGCGCTGGCGCGACTCGGGAGCCATTGCGACTTCCATCACCACTTCCGGCTCGTCGGCATCCTCTTCATCGTCGTCACTCTCGACCGTCTTCTGTCGTGCCTTCCCCTTCTTCTTCGCAGCTCCAATTGGCGCCGCTTTCCGCGCTTTTGTGGCTGTCGTGCGCTTACTGACAGCGCTCTGTACGGGAGCACTACTGTCCTCCTTCTTTGTGCGCTTGTGCGCAGGACTAACGCTCGGAGTAGCTTCTGCGGCCGAGCACGCAGCATCCGGCGCGACCTTTTACGATGACGAAACACACACGAAATGGTCAACACTCGCTCCCAAGAAACGCAAGCATATCGAAGTATACACGTATACACTCACCTTCATCTTCAGGTGCGCAGGCTTCCCTTTCGGCGCCTTTTGGCCACCCCAGTTGAACGGCTCGAGCAAGCCGAGCTTCCCGCCGAGTTTCCCAAACTGCTTCTCAAAGAACGCGTACTCGGGCTTGGCTTCAAAGCCGCACGCGCGGATGTGCGTGAGCATGAGCCGCCACTCGACCGGCAATGTGCGGCACAGCTGCTCGACGCTCGTGGCTTTCTTCAGCTTGGCGCCGTCCGCGTCACTCGACGCGTTCTGCCACGGCAGACTGCCCAGCTGCAGGTAGAGGAGCACGTGCAGCAGCGCTTCGATGTCGTCACGGCGGCTCGGCGCTGCTCAGCGAGGAGTATACACACAATATACACATGTGTAAACATGCCGTCAGTAAAAGGTATACACTTGCTCGACAAGTCAAGTAAACCAGAGCGTGATGAAAGCACATGGAACTCACTTGCGCCACTGTGGCAGTTGAGGCTCACGAACGTCGGCGTGCCCACAATCGGACCCGTCTTGTAGTCCTTGTGCTTGCCAGTGGCCATCACGTACCGGTCCGAGATCCCAAAGTCCACGAAGTATACCTACGACCGAAGAGCGAACCCACAAACCAGTCAGAGAGACAATCACTCACCATTTGTGTCTGACTCGCCGTCTCCTCCCATTGATCGCACCTTGTTCTCCTTGTCTGTGTCGACCATAAAGTTCTCGGGCTTGACGTCCACGTACACAATGTTGTTCGTGTGCAAGTGCTGAAGCGTGTCGAGGATTTCGAGGCCAAGACGCGCTGCAGTGGCAGAGGGAACCACGCCTTCTTCACGCAACACAGCCTCAAGCGTGCGGCCGAGGCGTTCGAGCACGAGGAACCGGTAGCCCTATCGAAGGAGCCACAGCCACAGCGTCAGAATAGACGCGACCATGCACAATTCTACACCCACTCTGGTCCCTATACGCACTTTGTCCTCGCCGTACGCGCCGTCCGGGAGACTCGGCGCACGCGCGTGGTCGCGCAGACACGACTGGTACACGAGGTACTCGGCGTACAGTGCGTCAGCATTGCGCTCGGCTGGCGTCTTCTTGCGCTTCTTGTTCTTGCTGGCCGCTGCTGAGAGCGTCGGCAACGGCGAGACTTTCATCACGAAGCGTGTGGTGCCAGTCGCGCTCGTTGGCCGCACAGGTGTCACTGCGGAGCTCGTGTGTGTGTGAGTGCTTTTGACTTTAAATTTTCCAAGTTGTCTGATGTTTCCTAGCTGAGAGCGTGGCAAACGCACCAGTGAACACGTCGCTGCATGCGCCGGCGCCGATCTTCTCGCCGAGCTTCCAGTTCTTGAGCGTCAACCCCTCCATCGCTGCTGCTGGAGTTGCCATTGTTGTTGTCGAAAATGCAGAGTGCAAATCGATCTTTTTCTGGCGTCACAGGAGCTCACTCAGTGACAAAAATGAATGTCCAAAGGTTTTACACGCGGTTTTACAAAAACAAACGTGATTTTAGAGCAGCAACTGGTGAAATAAGAGGAGCTGGTGGAAGTGACTGACAATGCCACTCGGGTTGGCCGCGCGAACGCTTATGGCTCGCTGCTCTTCACATAACCGTCGTCTCAGAGACGCGCGGCAGTCACATTGCGGCGCACATAGTTCGGGCTGTGCAGACAACAAACACCACACGTCAGTAGTCGCTTTCGTGCATCGTCACGCTACTCCCAACCCTCAATATGTCAATAAAATGCATGCTCGTCAGCAGGGACGCACCCAATGTCTGACAACTGTCGCGTGCCCGCAAAAAGCATGGCGTGCTTCAGCTCGTCGTTCAGAATGCGCAGCACGCTCAGCACGCCCGCCTCGCCGCTGTGCGCGAGTCCCCACAGCACTGGACGGCCCACGAACACGGCGCGTGCACCAAGCGCCAGCGCCTGCCAAACCATCAGCGCACCGCACACAACAACACACCGACAAGCCGTCAGCCCGTGCTGCACCGACGACCGACCACACCACACTACACTACAACAGCCTGAGCCTCGCTCGACACGAGCACACACCTTGAAGACGTCGGTACCGCGACGCACGCCGCCATCCATGTACACCTCAGCACGGCCTCCGACCGCTGCAACGATCTCTGGCAGCGCTTCGATCGTCGACGACACGCCGTCCAGCTGGCGCGCGCCGTGGTTCGACACGAGAATGGCCTCGCAGCCCAACTCGACTGCGATCTTGGCGTCTTCGCCCGTGAGCACGCCCTTGACGACGACTGGGAGCTTCGTGATGCTCTTGAGCCACTTGACGTCCTCCCAGTTGAGCGTGAGGTCAAAGAGGTTGCTCACGTACTGCGCGAGCCCCGAGTCCTTGAGGCTCGAGACGCCGTGCGCGTGCTCACCGCCGACGTGCGCAAAGTTCGCCAGCTCCAAGTGCTTCGGCAGCGAGAACTTGTTGCGCACGTCCGGTTCGCGGTGGCCGAGCATCGGCGTGTCCACAGTCAGCACAATCGCCTTGTACCCGGCCTTCTCGGCGCGCTTCACGAGGTCGCGTGTGAGCTCCCGGTCCTTGAACACGTACAGCTGGTACCAGCGCAGCCCGTTGCCGTTCGCCACTGCGACATCCTGAACAGTGCACCGTGTACAAGGGAGAGAGAGAGAGAGAGTACGCGTCAGTTTGACACTCGTACACCAATATCAGTACTGGAATGGTAACAACTGTACCGCACCTCTAGGCTCGTGGTAGCGATGGTGCTGAGAATGAAAGCGCTGCCGGTCTTCGCAGCCGCAGACGTGCTCGCAATCTCGCCGTCTGGGTGCGCCATGCGCTGCATTGCAGTCGGCGCGACACACACGGGCGTGGCGATGCGCTGGCCAAGAACGGTCGTGGAGATGTCCATGTTGGAGACGTCGCGCAGCACGCGCGGGCGGAGCGTGAGGCGCTTGAACGCCTCGCGGTTCTCCTTGAGCGTCACCATGTCGTCGGCGCCAGACGCGTAGTAGTCGTACGTGTTTTTGGACAGGTATTCCTTCGCGAACGCCTCATACTCGAGCACGTTGAGCGGCGTGCCATCGCTGCCAGCGACAATCTTCATGGTGGCGAATTTTTTGGGGTGGAGATGTGAGCTTGCGTTGTGCGGGACGAGATCGACAATGAGCAATGATGATGTCGATTGTTGAGCTGCAACCTTGCATCTCCTGAGATTTCGTTTTGTTTTGGCAGCATTGACACGGTTCGCCTGAGAAGGGGACCGGAACTTCTGAGAATTGACCGGTCCTGATATTCGTATTGACAAGCTGAAAAGTCTATTAAGAGGGCAGAGATGAAAGTCCAGAAGACATCCTATTTGTATGTGGGTGGAGGTCAACTCACTTTACCTGACGCGATGAAATTCAGGGAGCGGGTGATTGGCTCGGATTGGTCCCGCAGAAAAGAAAACGACAGCTCGGTCGACAAGCCGCCGCCAGTCGCAGAGAGCTCCCACGCGCACCCACCCACCTCCAGCACCAATACACCACTGATCACCATGGGCGGCAAGGCTAAGTTCCAGAAGCACACTGCGAAGGAGCTCTCGCTGAAGCAGGACCAGAAGAACAAGGGCGGCGGCGGCTCTGGTCTCCAGACGCGCACCGTGGCCAAGTTGAACTTTGTCTGCGAAATTTGCAAGGTGCGTACGCACGTGTATGCGTTCATTCACCATTGCTGTCACTGAGAGCGACTTGTGCTGACAAAAAGCCTTTCTTGTGTGTGCGTTTGTCGTCTTCTTCGCCTACAGAGCGCGTCCCCAGACATCAAATCGTACGAGCTCCACTACGTGAACAAGCACCCGAAGGCGACGTTTGACCGCGACGGGGTGGTGGCGAAGGCAGAGGCGGCGCGTGCAGCGGTGCTGGAGGAAGCGGCCAAGGTCGTTGCTGGCTCGCACCACAAGAAGAAGTAAGCGGTCAGCGCGAGCTTGCTCAGGTGAGCTCACGCGGACAGCTGGTGGGTAAGGCGGCAGCAGAGGTCAACCCATGATGGCGTTACTTCGGCAGTCGGCGCCCAGGGTTCAGCTATCCCGAGGACGATTGGAGCGATTGTAGGCGATTTGTTCTCGGCATCAGACGCTGTGGGACGAGTCGAAGCGATGGAGCAAGCGTGTCTGGGGACAGTCGGCAGTAGGTGCTGCAGAACTTTGCAAGCCAGTGAAGCGCGTCTTCGCTCTGTGTTTTGTACTCTAGCGCCGGCGTTGTTCGAACGCTGGAGCGCTGCATATCTATATAAAAGCCAGAAGACACCTTCACCCCATTCACACACGTTGATCAGTCTCTGTCGCATGTCCGAGGTGTTCGACTTCTCTCACCCTTGCTGGATCCTGGTCATTCGTTCTGAGTCAACTTCGTGACTCGCTAAATCAATGTTTTGCTGACTTAACTCCTCTAAATTTATTAAATCTTCTTACGCTTTCTCGTAAAAACACTTTGACTTGTAATTACACTCCCCCAACAAATGGCACGCTCCAGGAGCGGCTCCTGTGCCTCGATGCCTCCCCCACTTGAAAGGCGCCGCCACCACACACCCGTCCGTCGTCGCCATGCTGTCGTCTTCCCGTGTCGCTCTCCGCTCGCTCGCGCGTCGCGCGTTCGCCACCGACGCCGCTGCCGCCGCTAGCACGCCCACCAAGGTCACGCTGAACCTCAACACGCCGTACGAGTCGTTCTTTAGCGGCGCGCAGGTGGACCTCGTGCAGATTCCGGGCCTCGTGGGTGAGTACGGTGTCACCGCCGGCCACACGCCAATCATCGCGCAGCTCAAGCCGGGCGTCATCAAGGTGCACGTCGAGCGCGAGAAGGAAGTTCAGTCGTTCTTCACGCCGGGCGGCTTTGCGCTCACGCACGCCAACTCGGTCACGGACATTGCGTGCGTGGAGCTCGTCAAGATCGAGGACATTGACGGTGTCGCGGCCGAGGCCGGCCTCAACAAGTCCAAGGCCGCGCTCGCCGCTGCTGCCGAGGGCTCGCCGGAGAAGCTGGAGGCGCAGATCGGCGTCGAGACGTACCAGGCGCTGCTTGCGGCGCTCGCTGGGAACTAACGCGCTGGACGAGTCTTCGACCGCCAGCAGCACGAGAGAACGGACCAAGCCGACATGATTAACTAGCGTGCGCTCGCCTGCCGGTTCATCCGTCTAGACGCCTTCGCTCGTCTTCTTCTCCGCTCTTCCTGGATGCTAGCTACAGCAGCTGGGAAGAGCAGCAGAAGGGGGAAGGAGGGGGAGGAGTTCAGTCGGTGACGAGCGCAAGACCGCGTGACGCAACCACTGAGAAACTGAGAGGAGAAGAGGAAGAGGAATGCGTAGCAGGAAGGAAGAGAGGGGAACGCGTGCGCTTTGATGCGCAGGACGAGCGAGAGAGTCAACGCCCACTCACTCTGAATGTCAAACGTGTGCTCTCACTGTTTGCTTCGGAAGTCCTCCTCTTCATGTCGGACAAGAGGAGACTGGCGTCTCCAAGCGCGACCTCTTGGAAAAGGCGACCATTCGTTCAAACTCGAGCTCCTTCCTTCATAGTTCGACTTTGCAGCACCAGCCATGGCGGACTATGATGCGCCAGCTGGGCGTGGCTCCCAGGTCATCCGCGTCGTGCTCCCGACGTACATTATGGCGCCGACTGAGGACGAGCGGTGCGTCGCTTGCTATCTCCCTCTCGTAACGTCACGTGGTGGCTCAAACCGCTCTTAACCTTTCAACTCATGGTAGGTTCCGGAGGAAAAAGACGTGCCGCATCATCGCCGACTGCCTCAAGAAGGAGCTCGACGGCAAAGAGTTCGATGAGGCCGACGCGCGGGCGTGGAGCACGAGCATCGCGGACGCCGTCCGGAGCCGCATCCACGCCGAGTGCAGCGCACCACGGTACAAGTTCGTCGTGCAGACGTTTGTGGGGCAGCAGCGCCTCCAAGACGTGCGCATCACGTCGCGCTGCCTCTGGGACAACGACCACGATAACCACGCGTCTGCCGTCTTCCACAGCGTGCGTGCGTGCGTGTGTCGAGGGCTTTTCTCGCTCGTGAGCGCTGTCGTTGCACCACAGGACGTTGGCATTGTCTCGCTCACTCCCGTGTCTCTTCGTCGTCTTCTCTGCAAGTAGCAACACATTTGGGCGACGTGCATCGTCTTTGGCTTCTACGCCGACTGACGTCATCTCGAGACGTCCACATACGCGCATCAGCACCTGCACTAACCAACCTACACGCAACCTACAAATCGATGTACAAAGGAAGATCTATAAGTTATTTCTCTGGGTTTTCTGCACTGCTAAGTCAACACAGTTGCTCCAGTCACTGCCTGCAGCCTCCCTGTCGACTTCGTGACGTGCCTTGAATGGTAGAAAGAGAGATAAGGTACTATACACAAGTCACATACCCAAAACGTACGAAAGCGGGGACTCGGCTAGGCGAACTCGCCCACCACCACTCGCTCATGCGCCGTTGAGCATCTCCCACGTGATCTGGAGGTCGAGGTCGCCTTCGTGCTCGCACAAGTGCTCCAGGTTCGCGAGAATGAGCTCGACCTCAAGGCGGAGCTCATTAATCTTCGGGTACGTGATGAACTTCATCGACTTGCCGTGGCACGCGTCCATCGCTTGCATCTTGACGTTAATGAGTGCTTCTCGCTCTGTGGGACCATCACCGAGCGAGATGACGTGGCGAGGAAGCACACACGCGTCGTCGTGGTCGTACACTTCCCAGACTGGAAACACTTCGTGGTTGAACGCCTCGATTTTCCACCGACGCGGACAGTCTGGGTACAAGTACTCGTACGTGGAACGAGCCGACACGACCTTGATCTGCGTGTTCAGAAACGGGACGACGCGCGGCAGAAACAACGACGCTGAGAGCTCGACCCACCCCGTCTCAGCCGCCGTCACGATCACGACGCGGCCAAACGTCAGCGCTTTCGCGAGCAGCTCGACGACCACGTCTTCGAGCGCTGTGAGCTCTGCGAGCACGTCAGCTGGGATCTCGGGCTTCTCGTTCACGTACTTGGGGCACAACCCGAGCTTTGCGATCGCGGATGACGCCATCAACGTGTCGTCTGCCAGTGGACACGCAGCCATCGTTCGTGAGCACAGGAGCGTAACGTCGCGTGGACAACAGTTATGTCATCGTACCCCAATCAAAAAAGATGATGACGTCGTCCTGTTTCGCGACGGCCGCGAGCATCGCGCTGCTCGCTGCGCTCTCAAACGCTGTGAGGCTGCTGCGCCGCTCTTCGACGCACACGTTCCCACCGGCTCGCGTGTTGGGCGCCATGGGCTTTGCTTTCGGTGGTGCGAGGGGCACAGGGGGACGGACAGGAGTGGGAGTGCAGACGACAACTCTCGTTCGTCTACGTACAGAGCGTGCAGCAAAATGTGAGCCCACACATGCGTAGTGGTTCATATTCGACAGGTCACGTTGCGTGCACACGCAGCGGCTTGTGGTGCAGGCAAACACCACAGCCACAGTCGACATGGAAGCGAGCACGCACGTACCAGAGGACGGCGTTGGCGGCCGTGGAGGGAGTGAGTGGTGGTTTTGCAGCGCCGCTATGCAAGTCGCACTCTCACGCCGCACGCGCAGGAGGAGGTGGCGGAGGACGGGAGAAACACACACTCACACGCGTGCAGTCTCTCTCTCGTTGAGAGCGGAGCTTCTTCTCGCGGCCGCGACAAAACCAGAACTGGCCGGAAATGCGCGCCTGCCGCACATCAATGCTGTCTATCCGGACACTGTTGTATGTCGTTCAGACTTGACAATGTCGAATCTGTTGGATAGTGTGTGATGTGGAAAAGTAGAATGTTTGGAACTACATGTCTCCTTTTCAAAAAAGACAAGAGAGTACAGGACCCTTATCAAAATCGTGATGGCTCAATCAACGACGACGACGACATGTGACTAACTGACTCTTGTGAACGACTCGGCGACTTGGCGGGCAGCTCCAACAACATCGACGACGCCGTGCGGTCTCTATCGTCAAGAGATCGATTCAGCCATGTCTCGCTCTCTCCTTTCAAGAGAGCACGCACCGCAACAACAGCCTGAAGGTTCACAACGCGTGCGTGAAAAAAGAAAGCGAGAATCCAAAACGCGCTGAATGTCGCGCGAAGATTCGCCGCGTGTGGTCTCGCGATCGAGACTCGACGTGATGGCGAGAGTCTGTCGGACACGCTCTTGGCAGCCAGCCAGCGGACTCAAATGACCATGATAACGTAGAGCACGGCCACGACTTTCAGGACAGGAAGCTCCGTGCGGCTGAGTGTCGCGACGCAACGTAAGCGCTCATTTGGTCACAACGAGCGACAATGTGCTGTTCTCTATCAGTCTCCTGATACCGAACGACAATAAAAACCTCCAGTTTGACTGGGTCTCCGGCTCATTTGATACGAAGACAACCTCGAGAACCAGCTCTCTCATTCTCTCTCAATGCAAGTGTATTGGACGCTGGTGTCTAAAGTGTGGGGAAGCCGAAGCCGAAAGTCTCTCGTGCTCGAACAGCTAAGGTCCGGTTCATGCGAGCCGAGGGGCGTCTCCCACGTCCTCCTCACTCCTTCTCGCCACGGCGGCCAGCGCCACGTGACTTGGCGAGCTTATTCGGGTTCACTTCGTCCCACTCGATGCCAATGACGCGGCTCATAAACTTGCTCTCGGTCGCTTTCTCCGGCTCGTCCAAGCGCTCTTTAAAGATCGCATAGCACGTCTTGCACACGCGCTTCGGGTCGCGCACGGCCGCGCCCCGTCGCGTACGTCCTGGAAACCCCATGGGGAACTTGTACATCTCGACTGCGAGCGCACAGCACTCGGAGCAGCAGAGCCGGCCGCAGTGCGTGCAGTTCACTTTCCGGTGCCCAAACTTGATCTTCTTGTGGCACACCATGCACTCTTGCCGCTCTTTCTCGGTAATGTACGTCGGTGGGAAGTAAATGTGCGCGAGCAAGAGCTTCGTCGCTTTCCGGTCGAGCTTTTCAAACACGTTCTTCCCGTCCGCGTCTTCAACGTCCATCTTCGCCCCGGCTTTTACGAGCGCACCAGCAATTTGGAGCCGGCCGCTCGCGATCGCAGTGTGGATCACAGTGTGGCTCTCGTGCATGTCGTTCGGGTTTGCGCCAAACTTGAGCAGCATCCGTGGTACAATCACACTGTCGTCACGCGATGTGATGACTGAAATGATGAGCGGCGTGAGCTTCCGTGAGTTCTTGACGTTCGCACTCGCACCGCCACTCTCGAGCAGCGCGTGCACCATCGCTGGCGTCTTGGTCGCAGCAAAATGGAGCGGTGTATTGCCTTTGTCGTCTTCAAGGTTCACGAGGTCTTCGAGCGGCTTGAACTGCTCGAGCATGAGCTTCACGAGCTGGACATTCCCGCTCTTGACGGCCAAGTGCAGCCCCGTCTGGCCGTGGTTCGGTTCGCGTGCAATGAGTCCGTCCGGGCCGTCAACGCGAAGCACTTGGACGACGCCACGGAGGTTTCCTTTCGCACAGAGCTCATGGAGCGTTCCGATTGGCTGGCTCGCCATCATGGGCTCAGCGCCGCCGTCCATCGTCATGCGGATCGACTCGCGTGGGAGCGAGTCGGACGCAGGCGGCCCCACAGGCGACGACGGGGTCGAACTGCGGCCACCACGGACGTCGGACGGTCGCCCGACTGCGTACGCGCTCGCACTTGGGGACGCAGATTCGTGGGACTCGCTGACGTTGTCAATGAACTCAATCCCATGGGCTTCCGCGACTTCCGGCAAGATCGGCACTGTGGTCGTTGCGATCGAGTAGTGGCCGAGCATCGCGACACTCGAGCTGCTCTTCTGGCGCGTCTGCGGGAGCACGCTCTCGTCCTCGTCGTACGTCTCGAACGCCTGCTTTGTCTCGTCGTCGTCGTCTTCTTTCTCCTCTTCGTGCGCGTCCGTTACGACAAACGCGTCGTCGTCGATCGCTTCGTTGAACGACGGCGCTGCGACAGCTGCTGCCGCTGCCGCTGCCACTAGCGCTTCGTCGTCGCTGCTCTCGTCGCTGCTCTCGTCGTCAAAGCCGAGGTCGTTCGACGCAGTGCCCATCATCATGATCTCCTCGACCTCTTTCGACATGGCGTGCGACAGTGTCGCTGGTGGAGCTGCTACTATGGCCACTGCTGGCTCAACGGGCGTCTTGGCCGCTACTGGCTCCACTGTCGATGCCTTGGCCACGACAGGAACCGGCGTCTTCGTCTCTTTCTTTGGGCTCGACGGTGTCGCTGCAACAGCAGCTGTCGTGACGACAACAGGAGCTGGTGTCGGCTTCTTCTTCTCTTTGACTGTCGACGTTGTCGTCTTTGTCTTCGTCTTCTCGACTGTCGTCGTTGTCGTTTTCTTTTGCTCGTCCACTGCCTTCTTCGCTGCAGCCACTGGCACGACCACCACCGGTGCAGGCGGTTGACTCTGCTGTTGCGGCACTGGCACTGGCGCTTGGGCTGGCTTTGCTGGTGGCGGCGGCGACGGCAGTCCTGTCGGGTGCTCGTACGGCACAGACGGTCGCCCATGCGACGGGCGGCCGTGCGACGACGGCCGGGACTGCGTTGACGCACGGCTTTGCGCCGACTGGCGTTGCTGGGACGGTCCTCCTGGACCCGGCACTGGTACAGGCACGGGCACAGGCGCTTGGGCCTTGGCAGAGTTGCGCGCAGCTGCGATTGGGGGCGGTGCTGAGCCCATGGGACTCGTTGGACCGCCTGTAGTGTTCGTCGTACTGCTTGTGACGACAAACTGACTGTGACGTGGCACCGACGGACGTGGTGGTGGCGTCGCTTTGTCCATGTCTGGCGACACTTTCTTGAACCGGAGCGTAGCTGGGAGGTCGCACTCTTGCAAGAAGCCGACGACTTCGTCGAGTGCGAGCTTCGTCGTGTCCACGAGGTTGATCGAGAGGAGAATGTCGCCTGGCCCGACGTTCTTGATACCGAACGGGAAGCCTTTGCCAGTCACGCGACTCACTTGCACGCCTGTGGCTTCCGTCTCGAGCGGTGTGAGTGCGACCCCGAGGTCGCCGCCTTCCCAGATGAGCTGGTACTCGATCATTTCGTCTGTTTCCGAGTCGACGACTGACTCGACGAACGAGCCCACGAGGTCCGCGTACTCGGCCGCCTGCTGCTCCATCCACGCGGCCATGGCTGTGGCTTGTTGCGTATTTGTCTCGACTGGAGGGTTGGATGGACGGATGGAGAAGGACGCTGGGTGGGCGTTTATTTAAAGTGGAGCGGGTACGCTGCTGGAGAGCGTGGGGTGGTGGCGAGACGGATGACGCGTGCACACACGGGAGGCGCGAGCGAGCGGTTGGTGCTGCTGCTGTGAGGCGAAAGGCGTAGTGAGAGACTGAAGAGAGGATCGCGTCGGGTTTGTATTTCGAGAGATACGAAAGTCTGGATTCGGACAAACGACAGCGTTATGATTCGAGCGGTTTTTGAGTGAAATCGGGTCTTAGAATGCAGTGAATGTGCCGTTTCAATAAAGTTGAGTCCGAAAGCGAATATTTGTTTGACAAGGTATTTTTTCTCGTATCAAATCCACTGAAATTTTTACTCACTCGACTTGGTCCCCCCTCTGGCCACGTCACTTGACACCTCCTCTCCTGAAGAGCGCTGTCTGTGTTGTGCGATTGGAGACCACGAGTGTGTCTTGAGGCGTCTCCTGTCCTTCTAAACACACAGTCACACCACAAGAACGACAGCAATCTGCACAAGCAAACATTCGAAGAGACAGAGAAGCTGTCGTCGTCGTCGCCCGACGTTGTTGAAAGTCCCCGCAATGCCACGACAAGCGAGCCAGAGCGGCGACAGCGACCAACGCGTTAGTTTACGAGTGTCTCCAAGTCGCGTTTCTAAAGCGAAGAGTTCCTACAGTATCGACTTGAGACGCGCACGCTCGAGCCCCTACTCGTCCAAAATTCTTGCCACTCAGGCACCCATCAGCTCTGAATGAGCTCACTCGCTCTCTCAGTCCTGACCTCTAAACCTACCGCCTTCCCTTCCCGTCTCTGATTTCAAAAGTCGGCTATGAACGCGTTGTCGAGCGCCATCCAGACTCGGAGTTGGTGGCTCAGCCGCCGCCGTTGGCTCGGTATGAGTCGGAAACGGAGCCACTCGATGCGCGTCGTCGTCTGGACGCCAAGATCGAGTCGCGACGGCTCCGTCAGCTTCTCCTCCACTGCGTTCACAGCTTCAAGCCGCATTTTTGCGAGCACCACTTGCTTGCTCGCGCCGCTCTCACCGAGCACGTACACGTGCCGGTTCGACGCCAACAGTGTCACAAGCACGAGCGAGAGCTCTCGGTCACCCGCAAGCAGCAGCTGCTCTTCGACTGTCGCGTCGGCTGTCGATTCGACAGCAGCCGGTACTGCGAGCTGTCGGAGACTGCGCTCGTCGACAGTCAACACTGTCGCGGGCGGGGCGACCCAGATGCCGTGCGCGTACACAACGTCGCCGACAACGTCCGCGAGCACTTTGAGCTTGTAGCGCAGCACTTCGTTCGGCCGGGCGTCGAAACGCGCGGACGCGACGTCGTCAAACGGCAGCAGCCGGTCGCCGCTCATGCCGCTGCCGTACAAGAGCCCGTCGGTCGCCATCGACACGAGCGACGCGACGCCGCCCATGGGCCGTGCGACAATGCCGACAAGCCCCTTGCCGACACCGCCGACAACGTCGCCAAGCCGCGTCTCGAGCCCCTGGTCGCGGCGTTCCTTGAAGATCGCAATCGGTGTCGTGACGACACCAGCAGCAGCGCCGACAACGCTCGAGCCGAGCGACCCGAGTCCGTCAGCAAGCGCAGACGACAGGTGCGTTGGACGCGTGTAGTGACGCTGCCGCAGCTGCTCTGTCGGCAACGCGAGGTGGTCCATCGTGCGCGAGAGCGAGTACGAGAAGCCCGAGAGCGACGTCAGTGCAGCAGCGGTCGTGTGCCCCACGAACGACGACACGCCGCCAACGACGCCTTTTGTCAGCGTCCACGGGTTGTACCTGTCGTCTCGCGCTGCTGCGAGTGGGATCTCAAACAGCTCACGCACGCCAGTGCCGACAGTTCGGAAGAAGCCGCTGTCGTCATCACAGACACGACAATCAGCAGCGTCCCGACAGTAATCCATACACCACCACCACGCGCTCACGTACGCGGGGTTCCCGAGGATGTTGAGCGACATGAGCAACAGTGGTGACCGCACGATCGCGTCTGCAACGTAGTCGGCTGCGAGGTCCTTGTACAGCTGGTCTGCGAACGCAAACACGTCCCGCATCTGCGCGGCTCCCAAGCGCACGGGCGTGCCGTCAAAGCTGTTGATGATCGGGACCGACACACGCGCTGTGATGGTCACGTCGACAGCGCCAAGTGCGAGGAACGCGATGAACACGCGCCGCTGGCTCGTCCGCTGCATCGCTGCGTACGACGCGAGCACCCAGCCGAGTCGCCCGTCGCTTCCTCGAGTGTTGTTTGCTCTGTCGTTCGTCTTCATCGTCGACTCAATGCCAGCGAGCGCATCCACGAGCGGCTGCGCAAACGCGAGCACGTGCGACAGGATCGCGTCTTCGACCTGCGCATTCGACAGCGACACCCGAGTCAGTCGCCGACAGACGCAGCCCACACTGTCGCACACAGATCGACAAGCGACGCACCTGAAGCACAGCAGGCAGGGTCGAGACCTCAATGCTGTGGAAGTACGCGGGGACGACAGTGCGGTCCCACGTGTCGACAAAAACGACGCGGCCGACGACGCAGTGCGTTGCTGCGAGCGGCACGTCCTGGTTCACGAGCTCTGCGACGACAGCGTTGAGTGCCGCGTGCTTGCTCGGCAGCTCTAACTGGCGCAGTTCGCGCGCTGCGAGCCGTGCGTCGCTGCCGGGGAACGACACGACCACAGGAAAGTTGCAGTCTTGCAGGAAGTGGTCGAACTCGACGTCTTCGACCGACACGAACAGCGTGCTGTACGCGCGGACATGTGTGAGGTACCCGAGACTAGCGGCCGTTCGCGAGCTCTCGGGCGGGTCAGCAGACGATGAGAGCACGGCCGTGGCGCCAGCACAGCTCAGCCGGAAGATCTCAGGGTACTGGATCCGCCCGCGCGTGTCGCGTACCGGATCAAACTCGTCGCAACAGTGCAGTCGCACCTCTGCGATCGAGAGCGCGATGGTCAGCGTCTTTGGACGCTGGCGCTGCATAGAAGCGTCGTGGTCGTGGGCTGTCGCTGTCGTTGTCGCTGCAGGCACGACGCGAGCAGCGAGCGGGTCTTCGAGACACGTCGCTGAGATGTACCACGAGCCCGCTCGCTGCGAGCACATGATGAGGAACGTCGGCGTCGGCTCGTTCTCTGGCCGTGCGAACGTTGCAAACTGGATCCCACTGACTTGCCAGAGCGTGTTGGACCACCCGAACGCGGGCGCGCCAATCTGGAACCGGACCTTCTCGTGGCTGTCGCTGTCGCCGTAGCTGCCGCTGCTGCTGCTGTACACAACTTCGTTCGCAGACGCAAGCAGCCAGCGCTGCATCGGCGTCGACGTCTCGTCTGTGCGCTCCGTTGCTCTCGAGCGGGAGTGACTCGCCTGCATCTATAGGTCCCAGTAGCGATCGGTGTGAGTCGTGATAACAGCAACGACAACACCCACAAGCCAACAGGACCAAGCGGACGACGGACCTGAAGGCGCCAGTCGTACTCCATGTAGTGGTGCCCGCCAACCACTTCCGGGAACGACGGCGACGCCTGCACGCGGAAGCCGAGTTCGTGGTCCCACTGGTTGTGCAGCACGACAGGGCTCTGTCGATCGACGAAAAACAGCACGTGCACGCAGCCACTGACGCGCGCGACCGTGTACGTGAGCATCGTGTGCTTCGAGTCGTTCCCACGCACTAGGAGGCGATGGCGGTGTGTGAGCGACGACGGCGCCGCGTACGCGTGGTGGTCGCTCTTCGCGTCGCGAGTCTCGACGATGTCGACGACACCGCTCGGGCTCACGAGCAGCGGCAAGTCGGGGACTTTCACGACAAGCTCGTCGGTCCACTCGCTTGCGTCGTCGCCGAGCGTGACGCGGAAGCCGCACGAGAGCTTCGCTGGCTGGGCCACCTTGGTCGGGTCCACATCTACGCTCGCTCGCCGCGTGAACGTCGAGCTGAGCCACGACGCGACGTCCGACGTGATGCTGCGCTTCTTGACGACCGACAGACACACTGGCGCACACCACGCGGCGTTGTCGCCTGACAGCACCTACGACAGCGTAATCAGGTCAGCAGTTGGATGTATGACACTCTGGCTTTGAAGGCAGCCAGCCACTATCGGCCGCACCCTGAACGCACCACAGAATCGCGCGTGCTCATCAGCCCGTCGCCGTCGTTGCTTGTCGGCAATAGTCTCAGCGCCATACCCTGTTCAGTAGACGTGTAGGAGCAACACACGTGAGACTTGAAGGCTCTGGATCTCACTGACGAATGCGTGAGAACGAAGCGAGAGCAGCATACCGTTGAGTTCAACACGACGACTTGCGGGCGGATCGAGACGCGGACAACGCCGTGCTCGGTTGTCAGTGAGACTAGGAAGAAGCTCGCGAGCGACGACCCCGAGTCGTTACTCGGCTGCGAGAAGGAGACGACGCACGGCTTCGCGTCGCCGTCGGCCAAGAGACGCACTGGCGACGACCAGAGCAGCGCAGTCGTCTTCTCTAGCTCGCTGCGCGTGAGCGACGCGTTAGGATGAACGCCGACTTGGAGCACGACGACCTTGTCGGTCGATGCGATGCTCGTCTGCCGCGATTCGCCCGCGCCAAGACTGATCACTGACGAGCGGTACTCGGTCGCAGGAACGTGTACGCGCAGAGAGAGTTGCGCGTCCGTCAGGTTCTCAACCACTGCGCCTCGCTCGGCGCGGATCGTGACTGTCGGTGTGCTCCCGCTGTCGGCATCGCCGGCTGTCGTTGTTTCCACACGCAGCCGCAACACACCGGCGTCGACAACCTGCTCGGCGGTCGTGTCGCGGTCGCACAGCAGCGAGAACGTACACGTCGATCGCTGAATTTGGCTGTCGTCGTCGGCCTTGTCGGTCCAGATCTCTGCGACAACATCCGACACTTCGAACGGGTTGATCGCCGACACGGACACTGCGTCGCTTCCCGGCTCAGCATTGAGCGAGACTGTCGTCTCCTTTCCACAACAAACGGTCGACACACCTGGTGTGTCAGTCTCTCTATCGACAGGCATCCAACATCCAATCAACACACCTTCTGGACGAACGTAAACACGACGCGAAGATCGCTGCTGTTCTCGATCACCAGCGCTGGACACAGCGTCAGCTCTGTCCACGCAAACCGATGCGCAAAGAGGCGCTGGTTTGGGTCAACATCGGTCGGCAGCACGGCCTTGCGCTGCGCTCGTCGTGCTGAGAGCCAGCCGTAGAACGCGTCTCCATCGCTCACGTCGCTTGCCAGCGCGACAAACTCGCGTCGGGAGCTCCTCTGATTGGACGAAACGCCTGTGTCGTTCGGGGGCTGAGCCGCACTGGCTGCTGGCGGATTGCTCGTGCGTTTGGAAACCAAGCCGAACTCAGGCGGAAGGCTGTCGAGACCGAGTGGGGAGCTCCACATCGAGCCGCTCAGGCTAACGCGGGCTCTCGACGCAACGTCCGTCATGATCGCTAGCGTCGTCTTGTCGCCACTGTGTCGCACTGTCGCCTTGTCGTTCGTGTCGCGCTCTGCACCGCCAACGCTCGTGTCTTCCGACAGTTGGGACTTAGCGACAGGAAGCTTGAGATCCTCCGGCTGTCCGCACGACACGAACGTCGCGTGTGTGTCATCGTTGAGTCGCAAGTGGACGGACCGACCGCTCCAGTTGCGGAACAGGACCGCGGGACGGAGCGTCACGAGAGTCTGGAGACCCCGGAGCTCGACGCAGACCCAGAGGAACCCGTACTGCTTGAAGTACCGCCCTGTCACGCAGTTCTCCTTGACCACGCACGGGTCGCTCCACACCGAAGACGCCTGACGTTGCGCTTGATCGCCCACGCTACTAGCCTGTTCATTGTCGGCACGAGGCGGCTTCTCGTTCGTTTCAGTCCCTTTCTCTTCCTCAAGTGCGAACTCCATCCGGTAGTACACGTCCGACGCCAACGAGAGCCAACTGTACGCTGCACGCGACCGCGGCTCGACGCAGAGACGCTCTGACGTGCCTTCCTGGCGGTACCACACTGGTCGGTCGGCTTCGTTCACCACTGTGATGCGCATGTCGTGGAGCAATAACGCAGTCTCTTCCTCCACCGGCGTAGCTGTCGCTGGCTCTGTCGGTACTGGCTCAGCCGGCTGGGCGGTGACGATCTTGTCGATCGTCGCGAGGATAAGCAGCACCGTGTGGTTCAAGTACAGTGCGATCGGGTCGACAACCGTCGAGACTATCAGTCTGTCGACCGACGAGTGGACCATCGCGTGGACGCTCACGGGCGGCAACACCGACACATTCAGGAGCTGCACAAAGTTCTGCACATACACTTGGAACGACGTCGCGACAGTGACGTCCAACGCACGCTCGGTTGCGTTGCCACGCGTCGTGAGCGTCACTGTCGTGTCTTTCAGGCCCGCTGAGATGACTTCGTACGCAGTCGTGTCGAGCCGGCCAGCGTGGCAGAGCGAGACGCCAATCCGAGACACGCTGAGACTCACAGCCGCACGCTGGAACGCGTCAGTCCGGATACTCGACTGGACGCGGACCGAGGACGCCAGCAGCGCGTTCACGAGCAGCCGCTTCTGTTTGTGCTAGTGAGCAGGCAAACACGACACTATCAGTCCAGTCGCCCAGACAACACGCACAAGACAAACGCAAGGAGTCGCACCTCGGCTTCCTTGTCGACCGAGAGTGGGCTACGCCACCGCAGCTCCCACTTGTCCGACGGCGGACCACCGCTGAACCGCAGTCGCCGGGTCGCACTCGCGAGTTCAAGTAGCGTCGAGTCGTCTGCGTGGTTCGCGTCCCGGTCGTCGTCTTCGAACCACTGCGTGACAAAGTCCCCAAAGCTCTCGGGTGCGTCCGTCTCGCGGTGGCTGCTGCTGCTGC
Source organism: Globisporangium uncinulatum (assembly GCA_023333755.1). Taxonomy (NCBI): domain Eukaryota; phylum Oomycota; class Peronosporomycetes; order Pythiales; family Pythiaceae; genus Globisporangium; species Globisporangium uncinulatum. The sequence goes on along the minus strand of JAASFJ010000151.1, from coordinate 14,169 downwards.
TAGCGCTTCGCTCCCACGGCACGAAGAACTCGCTCACGATCACGAAGCGATTACTCTGGTAATCCCAGCACCGGAGCTGGCAGAAGAGGTCGCAGCGTCTCCCGGAACGGCGGCTCTGACTGTCGCCACTCGGGCCACGCCAGACTGGCCAGCCGCTCGGGAGTCCTGTCGGTGGCACTGGCACTGGAGTCGCGACAATCGCGTCGATCGTGCGCGGGAGGTGGTAGCACCAGCGCATGCCCATCCAACTCATCGTGCGGTTCTCAAACACCGACAGCGACGCGTCGACGTTCTCGTGCTCCCACGGCACGTTCACTTCTTCAATGAACGCCAGCACGTCGTCTTCGTCGATCGGTTCGTCGTCGTCGTGGCGGGCGAACGCGATTCTGTCGTCAATCTGCACGACTGTGTCGGCTTCGCGCGCTTGCAGGAGCGCTTCCGTTGCACTCCCAGTCTCGATGAAGAGCGACTCGGCGAGCACGAGCTCTCCAGGCGACGGATGCCGCGCTTCGGCGACGCGACGCAGATGGCTAAAGTCGTCGTCTGTCGTTGTCGTTCGTGACACGAACGACGAGAGCTGGGGCGTCGCCAGCGGAGGTGGAGGGACCCTCGCAGCTGGTGTTGAGGACGCTCTGGTGACGCGCTGGACTGCGGTCAGCAGCGACGTCACTGCCTCGATCGAGTGCGATGAGATCTTGACGTCAACTGCGCTGATCTCGCCTTGAAGGTTCACTCTCGCCATTGTCGTTGTTTCGAGCCCAGCGACAGCACCGTCTGTCGCGACCACGCGCTCAACGATCTGGTTCACGTCGCCAGTGACTCGGACTGTACACTCTTCTACGAGCCGCAGCTTCGCCGACCCAGAGCGAACGTGCTTGGCGAAACGCATCCATGAGCTCGCAATGTGGCTCGGTAGTGACCCAGCCGTGCCTGAGCCGAACTCGATGCCCAGCACTGGAAACGCCGTCGACGCCTTCACGCTTACTGTCTCCAGGTTCAGCATGAACTCGGCCTCTCGCACCGACACGAACCGGTTCAGCTCGTGCACACTGTCGCTGTCGAACGACGCGGAGAGCAGCTGTCGTCGGCTGTCGCTCGTTGCTGTCATCGCACGGCCGAGTCCGACGCTCGCAAACACTTGCCCACAGGTGACCCAGACGCAGGTCGCGAGCTCCCAGCGCTCGTTCCGCAACGACGCCCGCTCCCAGAACGAGAGGACACTCGGTGCGACGAGCACCTTGACGTTTGTCTTGCGTCGTGGCGCATACTGTGCCCGCTCCATGACAGTGACAGTGCTGGCGACAGACCGGTCACTGCGCCGGCTCCGGAACAAGGACGACGGCTGCCACTGAAAGAACGCGCGCACGTGTTGGAGAACGTGCGCGGATACGTGGAGCTGGTACGCGTGCATGTCGAGGAAGAGCACGCGCTCGTGGGTGTCTTCGAGCGCATGCCATCGTCCCGAGAGCAGCTTCTCGGGGTAACTCGCCGTGTCGAGCTGCCACCGCCCCGGGTCAGCAAAGGCACCAAACACGAGCTCTTCGCGCGACGTCGTCTCCGCGACACGTCGTCCTTGCTCGTTCGCGGAACGGAAGCCGACGACGACATTCTGGACCGAGAAGCTCCCCGTGTCGTCGACACTGTTGTGCTGCACGATGACGCTGCCGACGCGTACGTGGACCGACGCAGCGGTGCTGGAGAGAACGACCTCGGTGCCGTCACTTGAGAGTTCGTACGTCACGCTGAGTGACGAGCGGACAGGCTGCTGCAGCACGTCTTCATACGGCGGACGCGGCTTCCTCTTCTGTCGCGACAGTGGAGACCGCAGCAAACACTGGAGCGCGCACAGCGAACTCGTGACCCGATGAACAATGTCGTCGTAGCTCTGCTTGCTGACTTCAAGGCGGACTTTCGTGAGGGCGAGCGCAGTACGGCGCTGACGCTGGCCGCTGTCGCTGCGTTCCTCTACGTCGACTGCGACAGAGAACGGGAGCAAGAACGCCTCCGACTCGCGAGCGACGACACGGTCGCCGTCGAGTTGCTGCGACAAGACGTCCGTGAACGGTCCTGACGCCGACAGCTCGTCGCTCCGATATGCGCCACTAACGCGGACGAACTCGGACACGACACCGTAGATCTTGCCAGTCTTGCACCAGAGCCGGTGCTTCGAGTCGCCCAAGTGCTGCGTTGGGGGTCGCTGTCGACGCGGCAGCTTCGTCGCGTTGAACGGCGGGTACCCGAGTCCGTCCAGGCTGATGTCGCTCCACGTAGCACTCAGGACTGTCGCGGACTCGAGAGCGAGCGTCACGTTCCCACGACAGCGTGGCTGACGCGTCGCGAGCACGTCACTCAGCTCGTCGCTCGGCAGAATCAGTCGGACGTGGCCTGTGATGATTGACACTTGAATGGCGTCCAGCGATGCCACGTCGTGTCGTGGCGTCGTGTCGTTCACTGCACTGGCATTGGCTGAGGAGTCCCGACTGCGACCTTCGACTGGTGATTGATGAACGTCGTTGTCAACGACGACAACTGGTGTCGATTTGCTCCTGAATCTGCCGACATCCAGCAGCGACGCGACGCAATACACGCTGGATGCCGTCAGCGCCACGTCGACGCTCTCGATCGACGCTGCGACGACCCGCTGGTGGTCCGAGCTGTCGCCGTAGTTCCTCGTGTACAGCGCGACGAAAGGCACTGGGCGAGCGGTCAGCTCTCTCGCACTGTCACGCGTGGTCAGCAGCGGGATCGTCACGGTGTGGGCTGCGCTTGTTGTGCGTACGTCACGAAGCTCCGATGCGGTCGAACTGGCGCTACTCTTCTCTGCTCGAAACGCCTTTGCGATTTGGTTCGTCAACTGCCACGTGAGCATCGGCGACGGTGTCACCGATGACGGCAGGAGGGAGGGGATGTCGAGCGCGGCCATGACGCTGAGCAAGTCCGCGTCGTCGAGACAGAGCAGCGTCCCGTACAAGCTGTTGTCGGAGAGTGCGCTCAAGGCTCCAAAGCGCCTGTGTGCTTCGTTTAAAGCGGTCCCAAAGTTCACGACTTCGAGCACGCTCACCTCGCCGAGAGAGGCCTGGACGTCTCTGAACACTCGCGTCGTAGTCTGCTCGGACATCGCCACGTCCTTGTTCGGCCGGTGGTTCCCGACTCGGATCGCACCGCTCATGTCCGACACACGTCCGCACACTGCAACTGCGACAGATCGCCACGCGTTCCTTCCTTTCGTGCGCTCAACGTCACTGTAGAGCTTGACGCTGATGTCGTCCACGTGCGCTCCCATCTTGAACGACCACTTAGACGCACGTCCGCAGCCATCGTCGTCGGCGCTGGACGTGCTCGCTCGTGTGCCGTCACGCCTAAGAGAGGGGTGGAGTGGGAACTGGGACTGGCGGCGCGCAATTGGAAGCTTCAGCAAGTAATGGAGCTGTGCAACGGCGCAGAATGGAGGTAGGTGGTCAGTCGAACAGCGACCGCAACAGCGTACAAACAAACGAACGACGGGATGCGTCGTACCGTCAGACACGACAGCTCGGCGTGCACTTGCCCCACCGCGACCTCGCCGTCGATCGTGTGCGCGTGCTCGTCCGTGGCGCTCACACGGTGACTGTACGCCACTTGTCCTCGCACGCCGTCCAGGCGAACGACCACTTGTCGCTTGGTCGACAGACTAGCGAGAGGCGCCATCACAACTTCCACGACACCGCAACTCCACACCAGTGTGGCACTACCTCCAGCATCCACTGCGCGCAAGAACTCGGACGGCTCGATGGGCGACGACGACGACAGACTGACGATAGGAACCACCAAGTCTACGCACTCGTTCACGTGCACGAGCCCTCCGGCGGCGGACAGGCCCACGGCAAGCGTCCACTTCGCTGGGAAGACCCGACGCGTGCGCGCTTGGATCACAGGGTGGGGCGGACTGTCGTTCTTCGACGCTCGCGGTTGGTACTTCCAGCTTCTTGCGACAGTGCGCGCTGCGTTCGAGACGCCACTAACAGCGTGCAGTAGCCCCTTGAGATTCGCGTCGAAGGCTGCGAGCTGGATAGTCGCACGCACGTCATAGGTCGGGGCGTGTGTCGGCACTCGTGCGACGCTGTCGGAGCGTCGGAAGAGGAGACGAGCGGGCACGAGCGGCACGAAACAAGCCACGCCGACAGTCTGCTGATCTCGCAGCGAGGCAACGACAAACGGCTGCTCGTCTCCGCTTCCTACCAGTGGATGGCGTCCGCTGCGAAAGTCTACACACAGTCGTCGCTCCAGATCGAGCAGCGCCGACGACGACGATGAGAGCGACAGGGATCCGACTTCGGCGTCAAATGCTCGTCGTGCTAGCGGGTGGCGGTCGCACCCGCCTGCGTGCGACCACGAAACGTGTGTGTCGCACACATCGAGACGAAACACACGAGCGTGCCGTGAAACGGGCTTGACGTGCGGGTCTTGGCGAAGGAACGACACGCCCGCGACCGCATCCAGCAGTCCATTCGCAGCGGCACAAGCGCGAACGATGCTGTCGTCGCTCGCCGACAGCGTTGTTCGGTCGATCGTAGCCGAGAGGCTCTGGCGGCGCTCCAGCGCTCCGTTCTGGTCGATCAGCTCGTCGTTCACAGTGCACTCGAGGCCGACGACTTGGATGCTCGCCGCCGCAAACTGCGCGTCCTGTGAAGGAGAGCAGCGTCCTGACAGCTCGCCGAACGCGACAGCTTTCCTCGTCGTAGTGGCGTCGCTCGAGGCAGAGTAGACGACGTTGCGAACCGCCATTCCCAGTCGCGCGAGACCGAGTTCGTCGTGCGACGCTTCCAGTTGCAGCTTGCTGAACGTGATCAGCACGACACTGTCGCTGCGGGACGACGCTGTCGTTGGTGTCTCGCGTGCGAGCAGCGCTGACGACTCGCTTGGTCGGTTGCTCGCCGTGTTGCGCCTCGACGTCGTAGTTGTCTCGACAACGTCGGCGACGAAAGCAGCGACTAACGCGATGCTCTCACTGCAGCGGCTCGGGTCCAGCGCTCCCTCTGCCGGACCGAGCGAGATGTCCACGACTCTCACCGTCTTGCTGGCGCTGTCGGCCGTACTACTCTGGTTGCCGTCGACCGCATCGGAAGATACGGCATCCGGCCGTGACGACGACGAGAACCGCAGGCGGACAGCCGAATGGGCACTGCGCCGCCGTACGTCGTTGCCGGACCATGATGACGCGAGCGACTCGGCGCCGCACGTGTGGAGCGTTTCCCGGCCCAAGAGTGCGATCACTTGAGGCTGCAGCAGCTGCTGCAGGTTCTCCACGGCACCAAGATCGGGGGTGCGCAGTTGTTGGTACTCGCGAGCGATCGCTGCTAACGCAACCCGCAGCTTGTCGGTTGGTCGGATCGGCACGTTGTGACGCTCAGCTGCGGCTGTGACCGCGACAAGCAACGCCTGTCCATCCAGCGTTCGCTCTTTCAAGCCGATCGACGCAGTGACCGCTTGGCTTACGCGATGCAGCATCGCTGCTGGTGTGCACGGGACCCTCGCGCCTTTCCACGCCACGTGGCACTCGCACGGCTGGTCGTAGTTGAACGTCGACGCGGCTGACGCGGTCGCCTCGAGGGTTCTCCACACTGGGATTTCTGTGTCAAAGCTCACTTTCACAAGCTCAAAGCTCCGGGTGTCGCGTCGACTGAGTCGCCGGGCCTCGTCGCCAAAGAACGAGCTGATGAAGTACGGGTGTGACACGCAGCTCGCGATCGCAGCGTCATCGTCCGCAACGCCCCACTGAAACAGTGGGGCCGACGCATCAGACGAACTGCGCTCTCCAGGCGCCGCTACGAGCTCCACACGCTCAATCTCGACCACGAAGTCCGCTTGCTGCTCAGCTCCTTGCACAAAGATGCCTTCCAGTGCGACGTAGCTCATGCGGAGTGTGCACAGCGGCGTCGCGGGCCGAGACACGCGGGACCGCGTCGTCTTTACAGGCACGCGGACCATCCCAATGTTCGCGACCGGCACGAGTTCTTGTTCTTCCGTGACTGCTGACGAGCTCGCGCTCTCGGGCGGACGCGGTTCTTGTGCGTGCTTGCGGAGCGTGAGCGACACGCTGCGGAAGCAGAGCCGCACACACGACACGAGCGCGAACGGACCGCTCTCCTTCACCTCGGCCGTCGCAGCAGCAGCAGCGTCTGCGACCAGCAGCGCTTGCTTTGTCTCAGCAATGATCTCGGACTCGAGGGCGTCTTCTTCGTCGCCTTCGCCGCCGCCGAGAACAGTCATGGCCCAGCCAAGCCACGACGCTTTCGTGTCGCCTGTAGCTGGTGCTGAGCTTGGGACCGGTGGCTGTGTGGGAGCAAGTGGGTGAAGACGACTGGGGACAACGACCGGCCCGTCAGGTGCGCTACTGCGGTCGCTGCTGCCACTGAACGCCGCAGCTCTTGTCGCTGCGATCTTCACGAGCTGCGCCACCATCTCGAGCTGCCGGTCGCTGAGCGAGAACGTCAAGTCGCCTACAAAGACGTCGACCTCGACCATGGGCTTCACCCGTGACCGGCTGCACGAGTACAAGTAGAACGGGTCGCACACGACAGATGGGTGCGCTGGTAGATCGACGACTGACGCGCCTGGAGGCCGTTCGGGTGGAGCAGCAGCCCGCGGCTTGAGCAAGAGCCGCGCACGTGCTGACAGCGACGTTCGCGTGAGCACTGGCACTTCGTACCCGATGACTTTGCGGTACACGTCGGCAGTGCTCGCGTCGCTCCGACCGCGGGTGTACCGGTCCAGGAAGATCGTCAGGTCTTTCGCGTCGATGCGCTACGAACGTAATAGACAGATAGACAGAGAGCAGCATCCAGTGAGACGAGGAGCTGTCACATCCAAAGACCACTTATACGTGCGCGGACCTTGGAGATCGCTTGGGTGGGTCCGTGGGGCTCCTCAAAGCTGCGTTTCCAGTCCTTCGTGGCGCTTGCAGAGTACATGTCGAGTGTCTAATCGGCAGTGTCGGGAAGGAAGCGACATAGCGAATCCAAGCCAGAGAGAGAGAGAGGAAGTCAAGCGACTGGTGTGAGATAGAACACGTTGGCAGCACAAGCGTGTGCTGTAAGAGGAGCGTACCCCAAGCGCGACTGAGAGCACAATGTCATCCTGTTCGTACTTGAGCACGAGGTTGTTGACCTGGGAGTGAACAGGAGTGAGTGAAGCGTCATCCCCCTCTCTCTCTCACACTCTCTCATCACACGCGTCGCTCACCTGGACGCTGATGTTTGCAAGGATCCGCTGTAGCGCATCGTGTAGCCATCCGGACTTTGGCTGCTCCATCTTGGGCTCTGGCTGCTGCTCACCGGACCTGACCACTGGCAGTCAGTCCCCATCTCTCTTGGCTCAGTCTGTAACAGCACCAGCAACAGCACCAGCAAGTAGGCTAGTCGATGACGCACTTGGCAGTGGGCGGTGCGTCGCCAGCACTCGGCATCGGTCGCTTGGCGCTTCGTCGCTCAGCGTCTCCTCGTGCCGTCAGGATGAGTTCGACCGTGTAGAGCTTCACTTCAATCGGCTGTGACAGCAGCTGCGTCCACGGGATGTGGATGCGGAGTTCCTAGTTGATAGCAGTCGTAGCCACAGCCAATACGCAGACACGGGTTGGTAGTCAGCGCTCGTCTCGTTTAGCTTGGTGCGTGTGGTGGGAACGCCACCACCACGCGACTGAGCAGGCGAACGGACCCGAATGAAGCCGCGCGAGAAGTCGAATGCTGGCGGGATTTCGAGGCTTTCCTGCGGTGCAAAGAGGACACACACGCATGAGGGTCAGCTCGGAGCGTGCTGCCTACACACGCGGCAAAAGTACGCGCAGGTTGATGAAATGGTGCGCACGAGGAGAACATGACGCTTGACTTCGAGATCGTTCAGCACCAGGTCGCCGCCGAAGAGTCCGAGACCCTCGAGTTGAATGCCTTCAATGTACTTGCCGAGGTGCAGCTGCAGGCTCTGCGCAATGTACCCGCGCAGCGGCGACGAGAGGATGTCGAGCATCCTCACTGCGTGGACACGTCCACTTTGGCTCGTGGCGTTTGATACTTAAGTATTGTGTGGGGAACTGGTATCAGCGAAAAAGTAATGGGTGCTCTAATATAGTGCGGAATGTACGTACACTGTATTAGGGTAGAGAGTCATCAACCCATTTTCACTTCACCAGATATTTCTCGTGGTTCGCTGGCTTATTTCACTATCAACCGACCTTGCACCATACTTCCTCCGAGACAATCCCCTTCCTTCATGCCTCTCATTGGTCACCAGTTGTCAAGTGACCACAAATCCCGAAGGCGCTTGCCACCCCCTCATTCCATCTCTCCTCGTTCCCGATCCTTACCACGCGATGGCGGACGAAGATCTCGTGCAGCGTGTGGCGCGCCTTGAAGCCGAGGCCGAGCGCAAAGACGCGCGCATCCGCGACCTGCAGCAGCAGGTGAAGCGTGCCGTGACGGACACGGCGCGTCGCCGCGAGCAGTTTTACATCACGACTGCGATCCACTACACGAACGGGCTGCCGCACATGGGCCACGCGTACGAGAACATTACGGCAGACGTGATCGCACGGTACCACCGCGTGTTTGGACGCGACGTCCGCTTCCTCACTGGCACAGATGAGCACGGGCAAAAGATCGCGCAGACGGCCGAAGCTGCTGGCGTGACGCCCATGGAGCTCTGCGACAAGTACGCCGCGATCTTTGAGCAGCTCACGCGCGACCTCACGATGTCGAACGACGACTTTATCCGCACGACGAGCGCGCGTCACAAGCAGTTTGCGCAGTGGCTCTTCCAGCGTGCGCTCGACAATGGCGACGTGTACCTCGGCACGTACGAAGGCTGGTACAATGTGCGTGAAGAGACGTTTGTGACCGAGACGGAAGCTGCGCAGAGCGACTTTAAAGACCCCGTGACTGGCGTGCCGTTCAAGAAGATGCAGGAGCAGTCGTACTTTTTCAAAATGTCCAAGTACCAGCAGCGACTCGTGCAGCACTTCCATGACCACCCGGACTTTCTCCAGCCAGAAATGCGTCGACAGGAGATTCTCCGGCGCTTGGAAGAGCCGCTCCAGGACCTCTCGGCGTCCCGTACGACGTTTGCACACGGCGTTCCACTTCTAAACGACCCAGCGCACGTGATGTACGTCTGGTTTGACGCACTCGCAAACTACGCGTCTGCGATTGGGTATCCAGACAGCGACCTCGCACGGTACTGGCCAGCGAACGTGCACATTATCGGGAAAGACATTGTGTGGTTCCACACGGTCATCTGGCCGTGTATCCTCATGAGCGTCGGCATGCCGCTCCCACACCGTGTGTTTGCCCACGGCTTTGTGAACGCGAAAGACGGGACGAAGATGAGCAAGAGCGTTGGGAACGTCGTGGACCCGTACGCCATGATGGCCAAGTACGGCGTCGACTCGTTCCGGTACTTTATCGCACGCTCCGCTCGGTACGGCTACGACCTCCCGTTCTCCGAGGACGACCTCGTGAACATCCACAATGCCGAGCTCGCCGACACGCTCGGGAACCTCGTCCACCGAGCCGTGAACATTTGCAGCAAGTACGCGGACGGACGCGTCCCAGCCGCTCGTGCAGACGCGCCGTTCGATGTGTACGCGTTGCTGCACGAGTCGGAGCTCGCGTACCGGGACTTTGCGCTCCAGAGTGCGTGCTTTGCGATCGTCCACGCGCTCAAAGAGACGAACAAGTACCTGACCGAGAAAGAGCCGTGGCACATGAAGGACGACGCGCCTCGCCACGTGGTCGTCCGCACGTGTCTGGAAGCGATCTACGTGATTGCGCACTTCCTCAGTCCGCTCCTGCCGACGGTGACGGACAAGATCTTTGCGAAGCTCGGCACGTCGCCTGTGCTGCTCACAGAGCTGTCGCCAGACTTTGATAACCTCCAGGTCGGCACGGACGTGAGTGTAGGGGAGATTCTCTTTGCCAAGGTGCTGACGGAAGAAGAGGCTGCGAAACAAGAGGCGGCGGCGAGTGCGAAGCTCGCACCAAAGCAGCCAGCAGCAGTGGCGGCCAAGAAGAAGCCGACGAACGAGTCACTCTTTGCAGGACTCGACATCCGCGTTGGTGTGATCACAAAGGTGTGGAACCACCCCGACTCGGAGAAGCTCTACTGCGAAGAGATTGACGTGGGTGAAGACGCGCCCAAGCAGATTGGCTCCGGCCTGCGGGCGTTCTACTCGCTCGACGAGATGCAGAACCGCAAAGTGCTCGTGCTGCTAAACCTCAAGCCTGCCAAGCTCGGCGGCTTCAAGTCCCACGGGATGGTGTTGTGTGCGTCGGACGCAGCCCACGAGCGCGTTGAGTTTGTCGAGCCGCCTGCAGACGCACAGGTCGGTGAGCGCGTGTTTGTAGACGCGGCAGCGAGTGGCGAGCCGCTGTCGGCAGCGCAGCTCAAGAAGCAAAAGGTGTGGGAGAAGTGCGCGCCGGAGCTCGTGACGGACGACGCAGGCGTGGCGACGTACAAGGGACAGGTGATCCAGACGGCGGCGGGTCCGTGCGCGGTCAAGACGCTCGTGAGAGCGCACATCAGCTAGTGTTCTGGTTGGAGAAGACGAGCAGCGCCAGTGGCGGCTGAGTGGTTACTGCTGGGTTCTGTCGGAAGCGCCAAGTGAAACTGGGAGTTAGGCAGTATCACGGATCGCTTTCATTCTTTCACTACCATTGGCTCGTTATCAGGACCCGTGTTTTGGTCGTGGCAGTGGGGCTTCCAGGCTGCGAAAGCAAGGCACTCAGAGCAAACGTGGTGGCCACCAAGTGCGTGCCAAAAAAAACGAGGCCGAGCAAGCCCAACGCTGGCGAATTGCCTGTCTTTGACAAGGCCGAGCAAGCCCGACGCTGACGAATTGCCTGTCTTTGTCGACAGAGTCAGGCTCCAGTCTTCGGATAGTATCCCAAGACCCACACTGACGCTGGCTCCGATGATACTCGTATAAAGTATGGGTCATGTTTCATCGGAGCTGAATCAGAGATATTATCGTCTGACTGTGCGCTTGCTGGGGAGGTGGAGGCCACGAGTGAAGCTTGCCAAACACCTCGTGGGCTCCAGATCCGTCCACTGCTGCTTCACCGCTGGTGCGAGTCGTGAGGAGTTCTCATTTTTCAATTCACCAACTTCCCTCCCAGCCCCAAGTCCGCCCCACGTTGCTCGCAAGTATGCTCCGCAAGTCCACCGCACACGCGCACTCCACCGTCGCTGTCGTCAACGCGAAGGCGAATCCACACGAAGCCCAACAAGCGCTGAATGAGTCCCGTGGGACCGATGTCCAAGTTTCCGGCCGTGGTGTGGTCAACAGCTCCGTCGCCTTCACGTTGGACATCTTTGTCGTTCGCCAGCCCTCGCTTCTACAACCTAACACGGTAGCACCGAGCCCATCATTCACGTGGAGTTGCTCGCGCGTGTGCTCGTGGGCAACGCTCCGGCAGCTCCGAGACGACGTCCTCGCTGTAGTCACTCGCTGTTGCGTCACTGACTCTCGCTGCAAGCGCTGCGAGGAGCTCGCCGAGTACCTGGCACACTGCTTCGAGCAGCCACGTTTGTTTGCGTGCGCCTGGAACGGTACCATGGTGCTGAACGTTCCCAACGCGGCTCAGTTCGTGAACACGCTCCTGGGAATCGGGTGCAGTTCCCCAGCAACGGATACCGACGTAGCATCTCCGAACCACGGAGACCACGCCCGTGCTGTCAGCGCAGTCGTGTCGACGTTCCTGTTTCCAGACTTGCCAAAGATCAAGTGAGCTCCGTCCAGTGTCGGTCGAGGACATGGCGGAAGCTTGTAGCGTTCATACTACTAGTACATGCAGTAGCTAGCCACTGTAGCAAACACTCAATACACTCAGCTCATGTTGTCCGTGCTAGCACGCGTCCAACGCACTGAGGACAATCAGTGATGTGTACTGTGGGCGATGAACGAGTACGAGCGTGTGCGATCACTCATGGCAGCTCACGCGCATGTCTTGCGGTATGAACTGTTCCGGTTCTCACTACAGGAGAGGAAGGCGACCCAGCATAGAGAAGGTGGTTGCATTCGAGTGGACAAGTCTGCTCACTGTTGTCGACTTGCACTTCCCTACTTTCCCCTCCTGTGGTTCCTACTGCTCGAGCTCGAAGAGCAGGTCGCGGTCCCGCGTCTCGCCGACCAGGAAGATGTGCTCGCCGACTTCGCGGAAGCCGTACTTGGTGTAGAACTTTTGTGCCTTGAAGTTGTCTTCATACACCCCGAGCCAGACGTGCGCGCGCTGCTTGCTCGCGACAACGTCCATCACGTGGCTCATGAGCAGATACGCCGCCCCAGAGCCGTGGAACGGTTTGTCCACGTACACGCGCTTGATCTCGAACGAGTCCGGCGCAAGTGACGCGTCTTCGCCCGTGCGGACGCTGCCGTCGTGCAGCATCGCGTACGCGCACGGGTGCGCCGGCTGCTGCTTCGAGAAGAGCAGCACTGTGTACTTCTTGGGGTCCTCAATCTCGGCACGAATGACGGGCTCTGCATACGTTTCGGCGATAAAGCCAGCGAGCGTCTCGGGAGTGTACAAGTGGCGGAATGTGTCGGCGAACGTGCGGCTGGCGAGCGTCGCGAGCGCGGCTGCGTCTGCGGGCGTCGCGAGGCGCAAGTCGAACGCCGACGCGGCTGTCGCGGCGATCTCGGAGACAGAGACGGAAGAGCTCATCTGGGCGATAGGTCGTGGCGGAGAAAAGATTGCGAAATGCCGAGCACTGCGCTGGAGAAGCGCTCGAGAACGCACCACGTGGTGACGCATTGTGGTGTTGGGAGAAAACGAACGAACGGGTGGTCGGGGGCTCTATGCCTCAATGTCCCACATCGAGAGTCGGTGATTGGAAGAGTGAGCGAATGCGTGTAAGCGAAATGGCGGAAGCCTGGTCCTCGAGCGCCAACCCAAGGCTGCTCGCTTCATGGTTGGGTGAGTGCTGGGTGAGTGTATGCCGAGTAAGCTCGACGGCTCGGATTCGCGTGCTGTTGTACCGTTCAAAGTGGTCAAATCGAGCGGCGACTTGTCCAGAGACAGCCTATACTGTATCTCTCGCGATTGCTCGGTCAGTCTCTGGAAGATACAGTACCACAAGCTTTCTTCAACGCGCTTCCTCTGAGCGCTCCGAGGACGGCAAGACACGCATACACAGCGCAAGGTCGACAGTGGAAGAGCTGCCGTCAGCCACGTGTGGCTGGTTTTATAGTCACCTGTGATTCGTCGTCTCCGCTCGCCAACTCGCAAGGGACCGCAACGACCGAGACGACGGCGTGTGGACGAGGGCGAACCACACCGACAGTGATCGCTAGAGCGAAACAGCCACCGCCTCACACGACAGCTCACTTGCTTATTCACCGCCCCCTGGACAAGAGAGCAAATCAAGTCGGATCCGTCATCTCGACCCATGGCACGGACCAAGAATTACTACGTGGCGGCGCCGCTAACACCGGACGCTGCTGTCGCCGTCCTGCCGCACGACGAGCGAGCACCAAAGCCATCCAAGAAGCCGACGTTTGCGGAGCACTACGCATTACAGGAGCCGCATCGGAAACGTGAGAACCCGCTCCACACCGCGTCGATTGCGTCGGTCGCCACGGCGCAGTGGCTGCAGCCGCTCATCTCGCTCGGTGCGCACAAGGTCCTCGAGCAAGATGACGTCTGGGCCGTCTGTCCTGACGACACGTGCGATGCCCTTCACGCTCGCTTCGCGGCGCAGCCGGAGCCATTGACGGCGAGACCGACGTCACTGTCGACTCGAGAGCAGTCGCGTCGAACGTCTTCGGTCGGTGTCGCGCTCTTCAAGACGTTCCAGAGCGACTTTATCAAGGTGTTTGCGAACTACACGCTCTACATTGGCGCAATGGCGCTGCAGCCGTACATCTCGCAGGCAATCCTGGACTCCCTCGCTGACCGTGAGAACGTGTTCGGCATCGAGAGCGGCTACGTGCTCGTCGTCATGATGACGCTCGTGACGTTTGTCGGCGTCACGTGCCTCAACTACGGCGTCTTTATCCTCTCGCGTGTCGGTGTCAACATGCGATCCATTGTGATGGATGTCGTGTACCAGAAAGCGCTCAAGCTCTCGAGTGTCGGGCGCCAAGCGTACACGACGGGGGAGATCATGACGCTCATGAGTGTCGACACGGAGCGCATCTTTATC